>KZ124421.1:6646-23496 GCA_002157025.1 Melampsora abietis-canadensis | reverse complement strand
TGTTGAACTTGCTTAGGTTTATTTATTTATTTGAAAAGAATATCTATTCACAAGAAATTGTCATTTTTTTTAACTTAACTTGATACAGATAAAAACAGAAATTTTGTTTAGATATAATACATATGGTTTTTTCTGTTAAATTTGAAAGTGGTGTGAGACAGATAAAAAAACTTTGAAAGAAAAACAAAAAGTTGCCAATGTATGTATGTGAAAAAGAAAGAAGAAAGTTGTACACCTTATGATCAGTGCAAGGATTGAAGATTTGTTAGTTTGAGATTTGTTGGGTTTTGTATGGTTTGAAGCTCTTTGAGAAAGATAATGATGTCTTGTTTACAATTCCTACCTGCACAGTGCATACATATACAACAAGGGTTTTCATACAACCCATCTTTGATGGAATTTACATGGGTTTCAAGTTTCCCCTGTTCTAACTTCTGTATGCTCAATGGACATTATTTGAATGATGAAAGAGATCAGAGGAATGAAATCCTACAACACAAAAAGTGATAGGTATCTTTACTTGTTGATAAGGTAACATTGGACTTCAGAAAGACAAGTGATATTTGAAGAGTGTAGAACTTTACTGAGAGTTTCAAGACACATTGTTAGAAATGATCATATTGTTGTATATACAAAGATGAGATCATGAGTGAAAGTTACAGAAGTGCCTCGACCATTTTTGTCAAGATGAGTGGGCAAATTTTTTTTTGATGAGACTGGTAGGTAGGTATTGTTGTGATTGAATGAATATAAAACAGAAGCAATCAAAGTGAATGATGAAGTGGTGCAAGTTTGAAGAGTCTTGAAGAGGTCGATGATGCCATGGGATGTGGTAGGGTACATAGGGTATTTGTACATAATTTGAATTGAATTTTGTAGTTTTAACTGTGAGTTTAATCCAACTCCGATGGTATGTGTACTTATGTATGTATTGTATGTAAACTTAACAGATTATCATTATGATTCAAAGTTGATTTGAAAGAAATGAAAGAAGAAGCTGAAGATATGCAAGAACCTCATCATCATAATCTCAATCTCAATCATCATCATCCTAATCCTTCTTCCCCTCCTCCAAAGAATCGAAACACAATCATCAGAATATCATCATCAGCTTGGGCATCACCAAAATCATCATCATCAATCAATTCAACTAACTTATTATCACATTCCGATCAACCCAATCAACTTGACATGAGTCGAAGATCAAATTCTATCAGTCTTTCTCATGAACAATCTTCTTCACGTCCAGCTCGGACACGTAGACCTCCACAACCCATCTATCCTCATGGTCCTGAATATGTTGAACAATCTACTCGACCAAAGCGAACTCATGTCTCTCAAACATCTCATAGGCCAGTTGACTCTCACGCCCGCACGCGAGCTGCCCAGAGCGTGATCGGTACAGAGACCAGTCATAAACAACATCAAAACGGTTATGGTTCAACCTCAGCACCTCATTATCTCGGTGACCATCAATCCTCACGTTCAGATGATAAAGATGCTGAAGGAGAAGATGATGATCAAGAAGGAGATCAACAAGATCATGGATACGGACATCAGGATTCAGGAAGCGAATATAATGGTGATAAGGATGATGCAGAACATGATGAAGAAATCTCAATCGAACATCCTCCATCAGATTGTAGTGGTGCGGTAGTCAAAAAGAAACCCAAGTCATCCAGATCTAAAAAATCCAAGATTCAAAGTACATCTGATGAAAGTGAAACGACTCCTGAAGAAGCAGAAGATCACATTTCACTACACGAATCAGACGAAGAGGACCATCCGATTAATCCGAGAACTCAGAGGAAGAACAAGCTTGACAAATTGGCTACCCAGAGAAAAGGTGCCAATCATACCGGTGGGGCCACTCGTCGTAGTACGCGTGGGCTTAAGAACAAGGGTGATGAAAGTGAAACAGCTCAGAACGCTCACGAAGAACATGCTGGACGTACACTTCGAACTCGTGATAAAAAAGTTAATTATGAGATTGCTGCCTTTCCGATCTTTGAATCAGCCGATAAGCCTCGGTCTAGGAAGAATGCTAAAGACATCAGATTACCATATTCAATGTCCGGAAAACAATATGATCAATTCTTTGGTCAGCCTCGACCCGGTCAAGATTCAGTTAGTTTCATTTTCATCTCATGTACGCACTCTTGACATCAACAGGCTAATTCAAAATGGCTGAATTCCATCATATCATAAGGATGAAGAGCCTGGGGCCGCTTTTACCGCCAACAAACTGGCTGGTGCGGGCATCTTGGGCGGAGCAGCAGCTTCAACAGGTCTCTTTGGCGGTGGTCTTTTCGATCCTGGTAATATGGGGGCCGGTGGACCAAGCAATCTGGGAAAGATGTCTGGAGCGACAAGTCTGTGATTATGAGTCTGATTTCATTTCATCCTACCTTTTTTAAGACGTTCTTGTCATTTCTCTACAGATTTGGCCGATACCGACCCACTGGGAGTACAAACAAATATCGACTTTAGCCATGTGGGAGGAATGGATCATCATATCCAGCAACTGAAAGAAATGGTCTCTCTTCCGCTTCTTTATCCTGAAGTCTTTCAACGCTTTCAAATCACCCCTCCTCGAGGTGTTCTGTTTCATGGGCCACCTGGTACGGGGAAAACTCTTTTGGCGCGTGCGCTAGCCGCGAGCTGCAGCAGTGAGGGGCAAAAGATTGGTTAGTGCTCTTGCTCGATATACAACTGCTTGCTCCATCTCGTCTCATCCATTTTACTCCTTCACAGCTTTCTTCATGCGTAAAGGAGCCGATTGTCTAAGTAAATGGGTCGGTGAAGCTGAAAGACAATTGCGTCTTCTCTTTGAGGAGGCTAAAAACTGTCAACCAAGTATAATCTTTTTCGATGAGATTGATGGTTTGGCACCGGTACGGAGTAGTAAACAAGAACAAATTCATGCTTCAATTGTCTCTACACTTCTTTCTCTCATGGACGGTATGGATGGTAGGGGTCAAGTGGTCATCATCGGTGCTACCAACAGACCCGATGCTGTTGACCCTGCCTTGCGTCGGCCGGGCCGGTTCGATCGAGAGTTTTATTTCCCATTACCTAATCGAGACGCTCGATTGAGTATTATTGATATTCACACTCGTGGATGGGACCCTCCGCTTGAAGATTCGTTCAAGTCTGAGCTGTCTGAGTTGACAAAAGGCTATGGTGGTGCTGACCTACGCGTAAGTTTTCCTTATCTCTCCAATCTGACGGACTCTACTCACATATCCGATTTGCTGATTCGCAGGCGCTATGTACGGAAGCGGCCATGAATGCAGTACAGCGGATATACCCTCAGATATACAAATCTACCGATCGACTGGTAATTGACCCCAAAAACATCAACGTTGTTGCGCGAGACTTTACCATTGCTCAAAAACGTGAGTGTCCATTAAGCGAGTACCTTGAAATCTTAGGCTTAACATCATCTTTTGTTCTCACAGATCTCATTCCATCCACTAGTCGATCCTCAAGTAGCGCTGCGTCCCCTTTACCACCTCAATTGCTCCCATTGTTGGCTACATGGCTGGAACGTGCGAAGGAGACGCTATCGAAGATTTTACCGGACGTCAAGAAACCAAATGTGTTGGAAGAAGCTGAGTATGAAGAAGACGCAGGTGGTGGATTCGAACGAGAAAAGATGATTCAATGTATGTTTCAATCTCTATCTTTCAAAATCCTTCAATCATTCAGGTGAACTTCAATAACCAGATCATATTGGCACGTACATCCAGCTTTCGAAACCCTGCGAGTGTTCCGACCCCGAATGATCATCTCGGGGCCACAGGGATGCGGGCAGAGCTACATCGGCAGCGCAATCCTGCATCACCTGGAAGGGTATCATGTACAAACTCTTGACCTGGCCAATCTAATCAGTGATTCTACAATCGTAGGTTCCAAGGTTTCTTCTATGACTTATACCGCTCCTGAAGCACCTATCTGATTCGCTCCGGTTTGTGAATCAGAGTCCCGATGCCAGGGCAGTTCAAATTTTTACTGAAGCCAAGCGACACAAACCATCAGTGCTATATATCCCAGCATTACACAATTGGAATGCACCTATACTGGAAGGCGTCAAGGCAACCATCACGAGTCTACTAGATGAACTGAAGAGCTCAGATCCGATCCTACTCCTTGGGATTGTCAACTGTCCAATGAATCAACTTCCTAAGTCAGTCCGATCATGGTTTGGAATCACAAAGACAAATCGAATAGTGCTGGAACCTCCAGATCTAGATAGGCGTGAATCATTCTTTGCTGAGACGTTTGCGAGTATCAACCGGCCTCCCAACGAATTTCCAGATGGGATTCCTCGTAAGAAACGTATACTCGAAGTCTTACCCAAGGCACCACCTCGAGCACCACGTCAGCCTACTCAATCTGAATTAGACTCACAACTCGCGCAAGATCAAAAGTTGGTCGAATACCTCAAGTTTCGTTTAGGGCCTGTTCTGAACGAACTGAAAAAAAAGCATAAACGGTTTACGAAATCTATTGGGGTAAGCGCTTTTGTTTTTCTCTGGATTGATAGCGGATACTGATGAAGGTGGATAAACTTTTATTGCTAGCCTGATGAAGCTGAATTGGCCCGAATCAAAGAGGCGGNCAGCCGCTCTGGAAACTGAGTCTGGGGTACCTGCACCTGTGATGACGTTTTACAACATTGATTTAGATGGGATGCATTATAAACTGTATTACAGCAAATACCTCACCTCACAACAATTCATCGCTGATGTGGAACGGATTGTTCATAATGCGGAACTTGACTTCGAACTCTCAGGTCAAGCTGATCGGGAATTACCAGTGAAGGCACAAACGATGTTAACTCATACCAAGATCATGGTAGAACAAGCTTGTGATCAACAGTTCGATTTCGAATGTGCAAGGATGTATGAACGAATGAAATTACGAGATCCCAAGTTAGGTCAAGAGAAGAAGAAAGATAGAGTAGGATCAGGAGTGATGGTGATTGGTTCAGATGCACCGACTCGACAGAGTAATCGAAATAGTGGTAAAGAACCAGAGTATGCTTATAATCCTGATTTGAGTGAACGAGGATTGAAACGGATCATGGGAGTGGAAGATATTGGGGATGAGGAAAGGCAACAGAAAAGAAGTAAGGCGGATGAAGAACAACAGTTGGGTGAGTCGAATGGGATTGTGAATCATCAGGATCAAGAGCTTCCTCAGCCTGGATCAATTGTCGAGCAGATCGCTGCACCGATTTCGAACCTCGATAGGTCCACTTCACCTAGTTACGCACCAGATGAGAGACCACCTATGCAGTTATTCAATGATCATCAACCTCCTCAAGCTGGACCATCATCATCCAATTTCTTGACCAACGGGCAAGGAGAAGGTGGATCTTTCTTACAGAATGGTACTGGATTAGATTCATTTGTTAATCAAGACCAATCAATGATGCTAGCGAATGATTTACTAGATGGAACCATTATTGAAGAATTACCTATCGTGAATGAAGAAGAAGAAGAAAGGATACTAGAGATGAGAACCGAAGAAGAATTTAAAGTACCAGCCGAAGATTTAAGAGAGTTTATCAGAAGATTGATGAGAGAAAGTGAAGGATTAGTGGTCGATGAATTAGAAGAACTTAGAGCAGGTTTGTATGAGATCATTTGGAGGATGAGAGGTGATTGGGATCGGAAAGGGATGGTGGATCGGTTAAGCGAGTTTGTGAGGATGTTCTTGGAGGGAGTTCGGTTGAGGAAAGAAGATGAAGAAGATGAAGATGAAGAAAACTGAGTGAAATAGTGTAAGGTGGAAGGATTTGTTTTCAAGATGTTTACATACATACATACATATATATTTGGTTTATATAGAGCAAACTTTATATGAGATGATCTTCTTGGTCTTGTGAACTTGATGTTTTGTAAAGCTTTTAAAGAAATTGAGGAGTTTTTTTTCTTATGTTCTTTTGTTCTCATCTGCTTCCTTGAGTTATATATCACTTAAAGAACTCATCAATAACTCATCATTCAAATTCTCTTCTCTTTATAAATAAATGATTTAAATTTTTTTCTATATATTATTATCTTTTGATTTGTTTAGGGAAAAACAAAATGAGAATTTCTTGTGTACATGTTAAGTTAAAACTTTCATTTAATATTTGATCTGATCAAAAGTTTGATTTTGTGGAATTGCTTTCTTTTTAGGTATATACTTGAAAGTGTTTGGTTTTTGATGATTAGAAATCGGAATTCAAAAGAAAGTTTTCTTTTTTCTTTGCATAGCATAGTACAAGTTGAGTCTTACATACAAATTGGTAAAATCGGTTTAATTTTGTTGGAAGACCCTCATGGTTCTGAGGAAGAGATGACGGAATGTTAAATTTGTGTTAAAACAAAATATCAGAACTTTAGCTTCTCGTATAGGCGTGGTACTTTGCTCAAACATTGAATTCATGACCCTGCCTGTCTTTCGAGCCTCACGACTCACGAGGGCTTGAGAGAAAGAAACATCAAATCAACTATTTCGAGGGTTTCTTCTCATCAACCTTCATGATTCAAGTGGTAATCATTGACCAGTTTTTTGATAAATGCTTACAGTGGCTGTAATACAAGTTGCTTCTCTTCTAAGTCTAGCCTCATACATTGTTGATCTGGATGTGTTTCAGGTCAGGTAAAGGGAACTTGAGGAGTAACATTCATTGATAAGGTCCCAGCAAGATCATGATGAACGTTAATCAACCTGGTCTCAAATAAGCCTTAGTAAGTGTTAATCTGTCACACTTGGACCCTGGATGAAAAAAAAATAATTAAAAAAGACGACGCATCGCGTCGCGTCTTGGACTTCTGTCTTCATTCGGACCCCATTGATTTACACCTTTTCCCGATTTCAATTAGAGCATTTAAGACTTTCAATCTTTTTCTTCTCCTCCTTACTTCCACTCTGTACCACCTTTTTGAAACTACTCCACATTCCATCATCACAACAAATAATCGTGATATCCTTCAATTCAAACCATTGTTATACAAAACGTTCGTCTTCCTGCACCTTGTGCATAACTTTGGCACGATCGTTTTGCTGATGACTTGAACCCTAAACAGTTATAAACCTGTATCTACCACAACATGAATCCTATTCTCAATCCACAGTACTCCGATGGAGATATTGAGGTCTTCGCTTGCGCTCAACTTGAGGCTCCTTTACGTGATGTATGTCGTGTGAACTTCGAGTCTTACCTATACATAACTACTCAATCCTTATCAAGCCACCCAAATATTCATCTCATTCGATCTCTTGTGATTTATTTGATTAGATCCCCAAGGCCTATCTCACCCAATTGCGCCAACATTGTGAAATCTTTCCTCATGATTATCTATTCCGCTTGCGACGGTTTGCAGGTCAAGGCAAATGTGAGCAACGTCTCCTTTGCTTTTTCGCTTCTAATAAATACATATCTCAGACCTAAACTGAGACGATGTGTTGATTTAGATGGAGAGGTTGATTGTCATGAACCCGGTTGCGGTCAGACCAGCATCAGTTTGTATCCGCGTGACTCGGTCGCTGATGGAGGAAGGTCTGAGGGTATCGGCTCCTTATCCGCATTCCAATCCCATATTCGCGTGAGTGTTTTGCCCTTGATCTGGTTTCAGGCAAAGCCCTTTCGCTCACTTTGTTCGAGATTTGTAGGACAGTATCAAGCACCGTACTCTCCGCGATGCAAGAGTACGCAATGCTCATGTGAGTCCCCTTTTTCACTTGCGATAATCGATCCCATTTTTCCTAACTTCAGCTCTGCCTTTGTCTTGTTCTTCAATCTTCCAAAACAAAGGAGGCAAGACCCAATGTTAATCCTACGGGGTCATCTGCGAGCAAGTCAAAAGCTGCTCTCGTTTACAAGAAGATATCACCCGTAAGCCCAACTTTTCGTTTCGGGCATCACATATTTCTCTTAAATCCACTGATCAAAATAACCTATTGTCAGCCTTCCACATCGCAGCACTCTGCTTCACAAGCCTCTGATACCAAACGACAAATTGAAACTGTGCAAAACTACGTAAGTCTCTTGATCACCTATGTTCAAGTGCCGAAGCTGATATCTGTTCTGTCCCTCCGAACATCATGTAGCGTACTCCTGCTAGTAAGAAACGTAAAATGGAGAGCTCGCCCATTTTGATCGACTCCTCTGACAGCGATGCCGCGATGCCCAATGAGAAGCCTGATATATCTTCTTCAACATATGTTATTTCCGATGAAGATGATTCTTACATTGCCTTCGAAGGTGAAAGCCGCGTCCCCCTCAAAAGCTATATGGCTCGGTTCGGAGCTAGCGGTTCGACAACCCCTGCCTCCTCCCGTGATGTCAAGCCAATCACCGCCGCTCTTCAAAAAGCAAGTATCTCGCCCCCGATCCGCATCGTTGACCCCCCAAGCATCAACCGGGATCAAATGCAACGCGAATTGCAGGAAATAGCTCTTGCTCTCGAATACCTTTCGACTTGTCTCAAGGGTGCTATGGCTACTAAAAATTTCGCTCGTGTCAAAGAAGTTCGACAACAGACGAACGAGAATCTCAAGCGCAAGCACACTTTGGAAAAGCGTACGATACTATCTGATTCTCATGTGTAAACATCCTCAGAACCATATATTTCTTGTGATCCTGATGTATACTATTCTCTGGTGACTTCTAGAATTGAAAGAGTTGCCAGATGGCAACTCGTTTTGGTCATCGGCGCGATCGTCAGATGTCAAGCCCAACGTCTATAGCTCAGACGTCAAGCCAGGTGTTCACGGCTGGGATATCAAGCCACGCACGCAAAACCACACGCCTACACCATTAGCAAGCACCTCAAATGCTCAACTGCCTTTCTATGTCGATCATAATGCTCTAACACCTATGAAGCCGGTCCTTCCTTCTCGTCCCCCTATCACTGCTACAATTTCGCCGCTTATCGCATCTCCTCACGGCCTGGCATCTCACCTCTTGCGCGATTCTAGCCCTGAGGACGAAGATGTTCCGACTGACTTGGATGACTCCGCTTCGCCGAATTTCCTCTTTCAAAACTCAGCGCTCCACGCTATGACTGATGCTCAACGTGACGAATTCTACAAGAAGGCTATCATGAACCTCGATTTCGAAAACAATGCAACTGTAGCTCAAGCAAGGAAGGATCTAGGACTGCCAGAAACTGGCGATTCATACCTTCCGGGGATGACATGTCAGTTGATGCCGTGAGTGTTTCAGGGTCTCTTTCTGGTACGACATCTACCATTCTGACCCTCGTATGTGTCTCAGGCATCAAATCATCGGTGTGTCGTGGATGCTACAACAGGAAAGAGGCGATCATCAGGGCGGCATGCTGGCTGATGAGATGGGTTTAGGTGAGGTCACCCAAGCAAACTACTTACGTCTTTGGTCCTGCTAACCTGGGTTCCCTATGTAGGTAAAACTGTTGAAGTGATTGCGACGATGAGTGCCAATCTTCCTTCCGAAAAACACCGACGCACCACCCTCATCATTGCGCCTCTCGCGCTGATCACTCAGTGGAAAGCTGAGATAGAAGAAAAATGCAGCATTGATTATAAAATTCTTCTCTACCACGGTCAGTATGAGCGCCCATCGAAGCATAACATCCAAAAATACGACGTTGTCATTACTACCCCTGGTCAGATCACTGGGCAATGGCCAGATGATGAAGCAGCGCTGAAGGAATTAGCTGATAGTTCTCAAACTCCGCGAAAGCTCATAACGGGTCCTCTTCTTGAAATCAACTGGTACCGAGTCGTGATTGATGAAGCACAAAACATCCGAAACCCAAGGTCGAAACTTAGTCGAGCCGTATGCGCTCTCAAGTCCATGCTTCGATGGTCCTTGAGCGGTACTCCCATCTTCAACCGTTTAATGGATATCTATCCTCAGCTCCGTTTTCTAAGAATCAGACCATACAATGATATTGGCGAGTTTCGATCACATGTCACACGCTGGGAGAAAAAAAGACCCAATCTAGCTGGTCAGCGTGCTCAAGCCATTATAAAGACGTTCACACTCCGTCGACAAAAGACCACAAAACTCGACGGGCAACCTCTGATCATCCTACCCGAAAAGGTCATTGAAGCGGTGATGTTAGACATGTCCATTGAAGAGCGTGATTTTTACGACTGCATCGAGAAACGTATGCAAGCCAAATACAATAAGTTTCTTCGAGCTGGGACGGTTTTGAAGGCGAGTGCAAGTAGTCAATCAGCATATCCTTGTCACTTTCACTGACATGTATCTCATTCAATGTAGAACTTGTCGCATATCTTTGTAATGCTTCTTCGCTTACGTCAAGCTTGTGGTCACCCAGTAAGCATATGCATCTAGATATCAACTTCTCTTTCTTTCCAGTCTGACCCGCTTCTCCAGGATCTTTGTGTCGAAGAAGGTGATGGAGATGACGTCGATGCAGCATCACGAGAAGACCCGGTCCAAGAGTTGAAACGTGCCACTGACACACTGGGTAAAGATTGGGTTGACCGCGTGGTTCGCAAATGTCAAGAAGAGCTTGACGAATTAGTGAAAGTTGAAAAAGTGAATGATTTGTCTGCATTGTATGCTCTCATTATCACTGACTTTGTACTCATAGGGAAACCCGGATGCTACAGTACCAGAGTGTCCGGTAAGTCATTTTGGTTAGATTTTTATGTTTGTCTATCCTAACTCTTTTTGACACGTCTTCAATTTCAGATATGTAGCGATGCACTTGATCATACTGCAAGGATCACGAAGTGCCTCCACACCTTTTGTAAGGGCTGCATCAATCAAATCATGGACCACGAAGATCACGCGAATGCAATCGAGGACCGAGTTCAAGACCCTGAGAAGGTTTCAAGACCCTGCCCTAATTGCCGAGCGCCTTTCAAGCGCGCCGACACTTTCCTTCGCACCGCCTTTTTGCCTGAAGAACCGGAGGAAGACACACAGGAGGAGGATGCCAATGATGAGGATGGGGTCATCCTGACCTCCAAGCGCAAAAACATTGTTATAGACGATGACGAGGACGAGCTTCCGGAGGTGTCTTTGGGCAAAGGCAAAGCAAAGGCTAAGCCTCGATATGCGGTGATACCCTCTGCCAAACTGGGTAGGTTCTTATGATCTTATTAGTCATGTTTTTTCACTTCGACTAACAATTATGACATGATCTCACAGGTTATCTTTTAGAAGAGCTTAAGCGTCTTCGGGTAGAGGCCCCAGATGATAGAGTGGTCATCCTCAGTCAATGGACCTCTGTAAGTTTAATCTTGTGCATTGTTACAAATGTATCCATTAACTGGAAGCCCGTTCTGTAGTTTCTGGATATTGTGGCTCAGTACCTCGACGAAAATGACTTCCAATACGCCCGATATCAAGGTACTATGGACTCAAAAGCGAGTGAGTACCCATTCAGCGGATGCCTGTGCAGAACATCGTCTGATCGAGTAACACTTTGTCTTCATCAGGATCTACCGCCGTCCATGAATTTCAAAAGGGAGACAAACCCTTGATGCTGATGTCATTGAAATGTGGAGGAGTCGGATTGAATCTCACCCGTGGAAACCGTAAGACTCTTCTCTCAGTGTGTGGTCAGTGAATTATAATACAACTGACGCTCAATTCAAACTTTAGGTGTGATTTCCCTCGACTTGGCTTGGACCCCGGCGGCTGAGGCTCAAGCTTTTGAGTAAGTATTTTCTTGTTCGACTTGCTATGACATATTTACTCATCATTCATTGCTTCTCTCTGCTCTCTTTGTACATAGCCGTGTTCATCGATTGGGACAGACAAAAGGTGTTAATGTCAAACGAATCATGATCAACAACACTATTGAACAGAGAATGTGCGAGCTACAAGAAAAGAAGCAAATGATTACTGACAACGCTCTAGGTGAAGGCAGCGGAAAACGTAAGCTTTTGGTTTGGATCATCGAGAATCAGAAGGAAGAAAATTCACTGATGAAGCAATATGCTTTTAGGATTGCCAAAACTTACCATTGCCCAGATCTCAACCCTATTTGGTCTCGATACTGGAGTAAGCCATCATATCGGACGAAAGTTTTCCTGATTAAATGCTGACTTCTTGTTCACTTGTATTATTCTAGGAACACGGCTTCTAAGGCGAATGACCGTTTCTGCCAGGACAATTATTGGAGTTGAATTATAAGAGTATATTCTAGATCAATCACGATCTTATCAGCTGCATTTTTTCATTTATCTATCTCTTGATTATTGTGACTGCGAGTTTGGATTCACAAAGACATATTTAGTTGTACGATGATGTATGAACAAACCCATAGTCTTACGCCCATGAAAAACTAGTCCTCATTACTAAAAATGTAATCAAAGTAATAAATTTTGTGACAAAACGATCAATGTCATTGAGATTACGCATCACACTCCAGGTATTGAATTGATTACATGGGATAAGGAAAGTCAAGCCGGCGAGCTTTCAAGCGTAATACCAGACTCTCGGTCTGCAAAATGCCATGTACCCACAACACCCCTGAGCTCAGTTAAGTTAGGGGTTATATATAATTTGATGGTGAACAAATAATAATCTTGAAATTTTAATGTTCAAACCTATTCAAGTTAGCCAGCGGGCTTCCCGGTTTCGTCTGCCCGCGCTTCCATCTGCATCGCCACAAAAACGCTTTGAAGATTATTTCAACCGTTCGGAGCTACAAAGTCCATATCACTTGGCGGCAGGAGTAGAAGAACTTCTTTACATAAAACTCAAGATCAAGATCAAGATTAACATAGGATCAGTTCTGAAGTTATTGATACATTAAGTCAGAGAAATGTATAAAGTTTGATGAATTGATCGAGTGTGATTTTGATGGATTATGTACTTAGATTAGATATGTATGTATGTACATACTACACATCAAAATCGATCCTAAATCGATCTCAGTTCATGTTCTGAAGTGATAGCCTATACTGATACTGATACTGATAAGCTGATACTGATAAGCTGATACTCGTACTGATTTTGAATTTGTTCATCCACTGTCAGATCCTCAATCCTTTGATTTAGTTCATCCATCCATCCATCCATCCATCATCTGAGTGTACATTGACATTGACATTGAGATATGACCAAATATCCAAATCGAAGAATGAATCATCAATCAAATCAACTTCTCAATGGTTTATAGCTATAGCTATCTATCTATCTAATCATCAACATTCACATTAACATTATCTCGAAAATACTCAATCCTTCATCAACTTAGACACATTTCAAATTAAAATCAACAAATCAAAATGTCATCAATTCGATTTCATCTCAATAACTCACTTTCACCTTTACTTAACTCAACATCAACAACAACAACATCATCCAATTCGATCAATTCACCTATTTCACCTTCACTTGCTTTTATCTCACTCAATAGTGATACCAACTCACCTACCTCGACTCCTTCTCATTCAACTTTTAGCTTTAGAAGAACTTCTCTCAATCTAGCGAATCGTATCTGTGGTCGATCTCCTTCAAATCGCTCTTCTTTACCTATCGGTCCTAAAGATCCAAGCTCACCTACTTTCAATCCAAACCATCGATCGCATCATCAAACTCCTGTCTCTCGATCAAAATGTCCATGTTGTTCTTCAATCTTAGTTTATCATACCAATTCTACCTATATTCAATGTCCAACTTGTTCAATTCAATGGGATCTTTTTCCTTCTGGTTCTACTAATCCTCAATCTATCAATTTTACTATCTCATCTGACCTCGTTCGAACTTTACGATCACTTGCTCTTTCACCACCTCAACTCAAAGCATTCGATCAAGATCCAAAACACTTCATTCAAACACATCCAAATCCAGATTCGATTGAAAAGTTTTATAGTCTTGCAGCTGAGAATCTTACGGCTCTTTTTGATTCGTCTCTTAACATCTCTTCAGCTTTTGCACATAGACCATCATCATCATCATCATCATCATCATCATCATCATCAGATCAAGATCAAGTTTCATCCCCAATTGGTCTTAGAATCAAACTTGCTAGAGCTTTCTTTTTGGCTATCATCAATGGACCTGGTGGTCGGGAATTGCTCTCAGCTCAACTCTCACGATTCCTCTCTAGGCCTGGGTATCAAACTTGGTCAATTGTCTCATCTAGTCTTAATAATGGATCATCCGTCCAAAGCATCCCTCAAACTTTTGATTGGGCTTGGGCTGCTGTTCTCTTTGAGGTTGGCAATCCTTTTCAACATCATCCTATATATCAAAAACACTTACCTATGATGTCATTCAAAACACAGTGTATCGGCATTTTGGCTCAAAGTGGATTGCCGATCACCACTCGGTTCTCCAATACTTCTAGATTATTAGGCCTGTGAGTTAGACATTCACACATCAGATTTAGATTTTTTAAACTTATATTGGGTTGGGTTCCGTGATAGTATATCTACTTTACCCAATCACTTGCACCATCACTTGGTAGCACTCTACAAACATTCAGAATACCCTTCTGAAGCTTTCATTGAAAAGGTCACAGAAACGAACGTAATGATCGGTGATCGACTGTCTCATTCCATACCGATCAATCCTAGTATTCTTGAGGCTGTCACCCCACGGTATGGGTCTGATTGGATGATCACTGCTGCTAGTAGAGTGATGTCACTCTTATGTAAGCCTTTATTTTGTAACACGAATTCAAAAGAGCTTCAAACTGACATCTTATCTTTTAACAGTTGCGGCAAACTTGCGATGTAAAAAGATCAAAGTGGATAATTTTTACAACACGGCTATTGATTTATTAGGATCGATTGACCTAGCAGCCGATTTTGAAAGATGGGAGGCATCAGCTTCATCTTATGCATTATGTGGATACCCTTGTTTATTGAGTATTGGGGCTAAAATCACCATGTTAACACATGAAGGTAAAAGACAAATGGGAGCAGAAGCTCGTCAAGCTTTAGTGGATGGTCTTTTGGGTCGTAGAGCTTTGGCTCCTGTTTTACAATTGAATGTTAGAAGGAATCATTTGGTGGAAGATTCTTTGAGACAAATCGAATGTTCTCGTGGTGAGTTGAAAAAGTTGTTGAAGATTTGTTTTGTGGGAGAAGATGGCTTAGATGGTGGAGGGTTCGTAATAAATTTTATCTCATTCAAAGTGATATACTTGTTGGGATGATGATTGATTTTCAATGGTTGGTTGATCTATTTATAAATCCACAGGTTGAAAAAAGAGTGGTTCCTATTGCTCATTCGACAACTAGTTGGACCAGAATATGGAATGTTTATACATGATCCAGATAGTAATCAACTTTGGTTTAATCCAGCTTCACAAGAATTAGGAGAATATCGATTGATTGGAACAGTGATTGGATTAGCGATTTATAATCGAGCTACATTGGATATCAGTTTACCATTAGTATGTTATAAGAAATTATTAGGACAGCATCAAGTTAGCTTATCGGATTTAGAAATCATGAGACCTGCTACGGCACGTGGATTAAGACAATTACTTGAATGGGAAGAAGCTGAGATGGTAGAAGAGATCTTTTGTAGATCGATGGTAGGTGAATATGAAGAGTTTGATGGAACGGTGATCGAAGTGCCTTTGGTGCCTGATGGACATAAGATTCCGGTGACTGGATCGAATCGGGAAGAGTTTGTGGAACTTTATGTGGATTTTCTTTTGAATGGATCTGTTCATCATCAATTCACGGTCAGTTTTATCTACTTCTTATATGATCTGACTACATTATACTTACTATGGTGAATACGGTTTTCGATATGAACACAATCCTTGTCATAAACAGGCCTTCAAGCAAGGTTTTGATGCTGTAGCAACGGGAAATGCATTAAGTTTATTTCAACCAGAAGAAATCGAATTAGTAGTAAGTGGATCAAGAGAAAGATTAGATATAGATGAATTATCAAGTACAACGGAATATGAGAACTACAGTCCTCATGATTCAACGATCATCTCATTTTGGAACTATATGAAAGGATTATCAGAAGTAGAAGAAAGAAAGGTTTTAAGTTTTATTACAGGTACTGATCGAATTCCAACGTGTGGATTGAAATTAAAGATTTCAAAGGAATCCGATCCACGTAAACTTCCAAGCTCTCATACTTGTTTTAATCAATTGGTTTTACCTGATCTTTTGTTTGTGGAAAAGATTGGGGAAAAACTTTGGATTGCTATGAATGAAAGTGAAGGGTTCGGATTGAATTAAATTGATTTCATTTTCCTTTTCTTGATCATCTTTCTACTTTTTTTTTGGCTTTGTTGATTGGTTTTGTTCGTTTGTCGTTCTGATTGATCACTTTTTTTTCAACTTGTAGCTCATTTCTCTCTTGGTTAATTTGCAGTTGTATCCTTTTCTCCTCAAAGAAAAAAAGTGCGTGTCTGTGTTTGTGTTTGTGGCGGCTTGATGAAATATCATTACCAAAGATTATACATGTAATATAAGTGATTCAAAAAGAAATTGCTTTAAAATTTGTTTTGACTTTTGTTTTTCTGTTTGATGATTTTTTTTTGAAATGATGATACAAGAAAGTGATTGAAATGTCTTGATTCAATGAGTTTTATGGGCTCCTTTGTCTAAGTAGGTGGCTGATCCTCAGGATCAAATCTTGTAAAATTCAAGGTGATTCATTCTTTGGTTTAGAAGTTGAACGCATATTCTGCTTAGAATTTGCTTATATAAGCATCAAATTCTCAGAATCGAGACTCTCTCGAAAAATCAATGTGGTTTTACAAAAAACTTAACAGAGTCCTTTGCCAGAGGCCCGAGGCAGAAGCGAGGCGAGGGACTTTGTTCAGTTTGGGGGAGCGTAACCGTATCGGTCTTTTTCTGAGACAGACTCGCTCTGAGACGTCTCTGAGACTATCAAA
>KZ124417.1:1625-13330 GCA_002157025.1 Melampsora abietis-canadensis | reverse complement strand
AGTGAGTGAGTGAGTGAGTGAGTGAGTGAGTTCCTATGTTACATATCTTAACTTGACAGTACACACACACACACACACACACACTTCATTCAATTTCTGTAACAAGTCTCATTCAGTTCTTATCAATTCAATTCAATTCAATCTCAAATCTCAAACCATTCCATACAGCTGGTGCAGTATGTAAATCCAATACAGTAAATCATACAGACTTCAATCCAACTTAAGAGCGCGTCTCACTTCACCAATCACGCTCAACACTCAAGAACGCGTTCAATTCATTCAAAGACGCGATTAACCAATCAGATTTCACACTCACAAATCACCACTGGCACTGAGACCTCCACTTCTCAGACTCTATCGATCACATCACCACTTTTATGGAAAAACATCAAGTTCCATCCGATTGAATGATGACTAATCTCAACTTCAATCACCACAGCAAGTTCAAATCAACTAAGAGAAATTGTGTCTAATAGGCCAGATCGTACTTTCTGATCCTTCAGAATTACTACATACTGGTTGGCCCCCAGATGATGTTTAGACCCAAGTAGTATTCATGTTTATGATTCCAATCACAGTCAGCTTCTGTTGACTCTTGAGGAATTTGAACATCATCAGATTATCATTGGTTTGAAATTCATTTGTCTACTTAGCCACTATGATTCCAAGACAGATCGAATACATACTACATTTCACAAGACTTTTGCAATCCCATAATCAGATCCAATGTTATAATTCAAAAAAAACGCAAAAACAATCAAAAAACAATCAAATAGAAACTATGATAAAAAAAGGGATTGATGATTATATACTACTTGGATTATGTACCTCAGGATTCCCTTACCAAAAGGTATGTGAAACAAATAATTCTTCCTAGTGAGCTTTTCAAAATCCTCTAAAACTGTTCACTCTTCAGCAATCCGTCTTTTCAACTCTTCTGAAAGTGAAAAAATAATTTATCTACTATCAGGCTTCTTTTTCGTCCGATTTATCTTTGCTTTGTACAAGAAGTGCATTCTGAACAAAACCAAAGTTGTCTGATCAGCCAATCAATCTTCTGATGTATAAACTTTTTGACTGACCTAGATACGGCATATAGGGCGTATAAGGGCATATCTAAGTTAAACCCCCACTATTGGTCCAAGCTGCTCGCCCATCATTCATACCGGAAAAGATACGATTCCTCAGTAAGGAATTGTGGTCACTCCGAATGAGTCAAGAATTAAGATACTGACAAATGGTGGCTCCGAGATATGTGTACTGGGAACATTGCTGATCCGATTTTCCTTTGTTCTTGGAGTTCTTCAGCTGGCAGCCGGTCATCCGAATGAATTGATGATCTAGGATGACATAGTTCCCGTTAATAAAGTTTATTGCTAGGTTAGATTTCAAAGCAATCAAGATTGATTTCTCAAATGCTTACTATTATACCAGCAAGATGACAAATCGCAGTCATATGCTACTGGCGTAGGGATGGCCTCAGTGCAGACTTTCAATGTGACAGATCACAAAAGTGGTCCGCGTTAGATGTTGGATTCATCGGGTGATGAGGCTATCAAGCATATCGCAAACCCGCAGTCTTTTTCTTGAGGTCTGTTGAAAACTTTTGGCTACAAGTAGGCTTCCCTTCCCATACATCATCGGTGGTCAATACCTTTGAATCATGGAACCACAGGGTAACCAACAAAAGTAAGATTTTAAAGAAGACGTGAAGCATTTTGGGTACAGAAAGAAAGGAAGAAGTATGGCTACTGAGGTATCTTGAACGTCGAAACTCTGAAATGAGTGTAAGATCTGGCAGAGAGAAAACAGTCAACAGGGAAGCGTCGATTTCATACATACATAAACTCGCGTCTTGATTTATTTATAATGGTCTTTTTGCTCCTCGGGGACTTGTGCTCTGGTTGGAATTTTTTCTCCGGTATGAGGAGAAGCGCAAGGCGGCACAGCGCCACCCGCTTACAATTTGACCTTGTGCGCTGTTGTAGACAGAGACATGTACACGAC
Source organism: Melampsora abietis-canadensis (assembly GCA_002157025.1). Taxonomy (NCBI): domain Eukaryota; kingdom Fungi; phylum Basidiomycota; class Pucciniomycetes; order Pucciniales; family Melampsoraceae; genus Melampsora; species Melampsora abietis-canadensis. The sequence continues at coordinate 11,323 of KZ124417.1, read as the reverse complement.
TGCGGCACAGCCATCCTGTAACGTGGAAGTAGTCTATATACTAGAGTTGTTCTCCGAACGGGTTTTCCACATCATCAGTGGATTCCCATTAGTCTTCGTTATGCTTATTCGTTCCATTTTCTTCTTTGTTCACTATAGGTACTTTGCAATTACATCATCAGTGGATTCCCATTAGTCTTCGTTATGCTTATTCGTTCCATTTTCTTCTTTGTTCACTATAGGTTATGAGCCTGCGCCGCCAGTGACAAGTCGAACCAAAACGAATATCGCATGAAAACACGAAAGACTGATTTCGGAGAACCACAACCGCCAATCAAACGATCGAAACCAAAATCCGTTGATTCGAACGATCCATCTCCTGATCTCTTACCTCCATTACCCCCATCTCCTACTCATTCGTCAATATCATCATTATCTCAAAAGTCATCAATTCGTACGAAAGAAGCATCGGAATTCAAACCCATCATACACCCAAGCTTGCTACTATCTCGAACCGTAAAACACGAATCAATCGCGAAGCACGAATCAATGGCACCTTCTGACGAAAAAATCGCCGACAATATCTTGTCCACTAGCGAAAAGGAGGAACTAGACGAACTCAAAGATCAAATGAAAAATGTTCAACACGTAACAACCTTTGAACACCTCTCGAAGGATGGATCGAATTTTGTTGATTGGCGTGAAGAGACTTCACGTGCTATCTATCAAACGACTGGTTTGCACGATTACTGGACCAAACCCCTAGCGATCAACAATATCAACAACCGCTTGAAACGTGAACAGAATCGTGCCGCCATGACGATATGCGAGAACACCATCGATAATAGTTTACGAAGAATCATTCGACCCTGCTTGACAGCTAGTGATATCATGAAAGTCTTACAAACTCATTTTCAGAAAGGTGGTAGAACTGCTCAATTTGCTATTTTCCAAAAACTTGTGTCTATCCGCCCTGATCCCTCTGAAGACGATATCCTTGAACATACCGCAAAGATAGACTCCTTGTTATCAGAACTTCAATCCAGTGGTTTTGTCTGCTCATTTGACTATCTCGCTGGTTTACTCTATCAACTCAATCTTGCTGCTGAGACTACCAAAGCTGTCAACAAGGAACTCGACGCTCAATTCGAAACGAAGTCTGGTATTTTCACGTCCACTGAAGTCCGAAATGTCATCCAAATCCATATGGCTAGAGAAAAGATAGCTGCAGAGACCGCGACCATGACCAACCTAGCAGCATCAATTGATGCCATGTCGATCAATGCAGTCAAATTCGGAACTCCTCAACGTTCTCATCCGCCATCGAACCGATACCAACGTTCTTATCCTGTCAAAACGCCCAATCGCAAGATCAACTGGTCAGATGGTCCAATGCCGATCACGAAGGAAGACACTGAACGCTGGCACTCCGTTGATTTTCCTATCGCCACACCACCTTCGGCATTACCTGCAGTCAAAGCCCGCAGACCTCAATGTTTTTACTGCTCGACATTCGGCCACAGCTACAACGATTGCCCCGATATTCCCAAAGGTCTCGAACGAACCGCAGCACACTTCAACGACTGGCGTAGGGTCAAGGAATGTAATTACATGTATAGTTTAGACGTTTTATTCCCTCACGTTCATAAACTACCTCCCTCAAACACTACTCAATTACCTCAACGACCAAATCATCAACGCCCAAGCAAACCGAACAACGTTCGGGTTCACGCTGTCGAAACTCCTCAAACCGAACCGCGTCAAGTCCACGCTGCTGCAATCAACTGGAGTTCTGACGGTATCCAATTACCCGATGACAACAGTGATACTCCCACCGAATACTTATTTGATGGAGGTGCTACAGACGCTGTAAGCAACTCAAAATCCATCTTGCTAAATTATCACTCTCTTCCTACCCCAATCCCAATCCGAACAGCCACTAATGATTCCAATGCTGTGATCATTGGTAAAGGCGATGTCAAAGTGAAAACCGACGATGGTGACGATGCAATGATCAGAAACGTCTATTACTGTCCGACGGCAACATCGACAATCATCTCACCGGGCGCTCTTATCAAACAAGGAGCAACCATATCAATAAACTCAAAACACGACATGAAACTGAGACTGAAGAATGGAAAGACTATCACTGCAAGACACAAGAATCGTCGATGGTTTATCAACCCCAGATCTCATCGTTCTCCTACTTCATCTTGTGTTTCTTCATCTGTCTCCTTATGCGCAATGAAATCAAAAGAAATTTTATCCCAACTTTGGCATAACCGTTTCGGGCACGTGGCAATGAGACGGCTTCAGAAGCTTTTCAAAAAAGCGGATGAATATGGCTTACCGGACAATGCCCTGCCTAACTCTATTGTGTGTGATGATTGCATGAAGTGCAAAAGCACCAGACGTAGAGTCTTAAACAGTACGAACCGAGAGATAGGATTGCTGGACGTTGTAGTATCTGACGTAGCAGGACCTTTCACACCATGCCTGACTGGTGAGAGGCTGATGGTAACTTTTCGTGATGCAGCTTCCACTTACTCAAAGGCTGTAATTATCAACAATAAATCAGAAGTTCCAAATCATTTCATCAACACGATCAAACAGTGGGAACGAGAGACCGGTGTGAAAGTCAAGAAGGTCAGAACAGATAGGGGGGGAGAGTATATCAGTAACGCCCTGAACAATTGGCTGAAAAGCGAAGGTATTCAACACGAATTCTCCAATCCATACAAACCAGAACAAAATGGAATCGCTGAAAGACTCAACAGAACCATCGGAGAAATTGCACGAACATTACTCATGTCAGCAAAACTTCCTCATCAGTTCTGGCATCTAGCTTACCTGACCGCTGTCTATCTTCATAATCGAATCCCAAACTCAGTCACCGACGAAAAAACCCCCTACGAGCTCTTCTTTGGACGAAAACCACAATTAGACGTTATCCGAACCTTTGGAGCGAAAGCCTTTGTACATAACCACACTGGCCAACGTGCACCGGGCAAGCTTGAAGATCGAGCGAGACAATGTATAATGGTTGGATATGTAGATGGTGGAAAGGGGTGGTTGTTTTACGATCCGTCTTCAAAAACACTCATACCATCGGCAATAGCTAGATTTCCATATGAAGAACTTGATTCTATCCCGACAACACCAACTCACAACAAAGAAAGCTTCACATCATCTGATTCACTGAATAAATTACTCAATCCTGATCCACCGAACAAAGGCCGACTAGACCATATCATCAATGCACTCAAGATTGGTGATTTTTCCACCGAGACTCGAATCGACACGCAAGATGTTGCTGCCCAACACGCTCTAGACGGTCAAGCTTACCTCAAAATCTTAAACCCTCCTCGTTCATTCTCTGAAGCAATGAGATCCCCACATGGAAAGGAGTGGAAGGCTGCGTGTGACGCAGAGATGAAGATGATGGAAACGCTGAGGGTTTGGAAAGTTGTGGACCGGAAGAAAACGTTTTCACCGATAGGACTGAAGTGGGTATTTGCTTACAAGAAATTTGATGACACCGGCAACCCAACGAAATTCAGAGCACGACTCGTCGCAAAAGGCTACAAACAACAAGAAGGCATTGATTACAACGAAACCTTTGCACCGACCGCGACTTTTGCTGGTTTACGAGCCATGTTAACAATTGCTGCTCATCAAAAATGGCCCGTTCACTCCTTTGATGTCTCCTCGGCTTATTTACATAGTGGCATCAACTCCAAAATTCATTTCTCCTTACCTACCGGCTACATGTGTGAAGAACGTCAACGGAATCAAGTCTTGGAAGCCCTCAAAGCATTGTACGGCACGAAACAGGGTGCGAGGTGCTGGTGGAAACACTTCGACTCTATCTTGTCTGAACTCGGTTTCAAATCAAGTCAATATGACCAATCGCTGTACGTCTATCGGCGACAAGGGGACACCTGCATCATTTGGCTTCACAGTGACGACGGGGGAGTAACCGGATCATCAGAAGAGTTATTGCATGAAATATACGAAGCACTGAAAAAGAAATTACTCATCAAGTGGGAAAAGAACTTAGATCAAATTGTGGGAGTGAATGTTAGTCGAGACACAAAAGGTAATTTCACCCTTTCCCAGCCTGGCTTGACAAAGAAGATCCTCAAATCTTTTTTACCGGACGACAGGAAAGTCAAGACCCCACTCAACCCTCAACGGATACCCACATCACCAGACGATGACGAAGAACGAGTTGATACCGAACGATACTTATCAGCAATCGGATGTCTCAATTACCTGTCAGTTGCTACTCGGCCTGATATAACTTATGCCGTCAATTTTCTCGCAAGGTTCTCTGCCGACCCTAGACGACAACACTGGGAGGCCATAGAACATCTCATACGTTACATCAATACATCAGGCATCAAGTCACTCAAGATCAAACCACTTCGTCAGAATGTGAACACCCCACTACACACTTATGTCGATGCAAACTGGGGGGGCGAAGGGGCAAGGTCGAGCCATGGATTTATCACATATTATCTCAACTGTCCAATATCTTGGACGTCAAAACGTCAAACGTGTGTGGCAACCTCGACGTGTCACGCCGAATACATGGCAATGGGAACGGCATGCCGGGATGCTATCTGGATACGTAACCTAATTGAAGACTTAACGGGTGAAGGGAATGTGATTGACATGCATTGTGATAACACGTCCGCTATTCATGTTGCTAGTGACAACTCATCAAACAAACGCACGAGACACACAGATCGTGAATTTTACTATGTCAACGAACAGGTTTACAAGGGGAGAATATTTCTTAAATGGATCGACACAAAATCTCAAAGAGCTGATATTCTAACTAAACCACTAGGGCCTACTCTACATCAAAATGGCATGACAACTCTTAGACTTGTGTGACCGTGTTTCTTTCAAATTTATCATGTTTTTCTTATATTTTGTTTTTTGTTTCATATGTTTGATTTTTTATTTTCATTTGAGGTGCTATTGTTTTCTTTCAACGGATGTCTGTGACTTGTCGTGGGGGGAGTGTTGTAGACAGAGACATGTACACGACTGCGGCACAGCCATCCTGTAACGTGGAAGTAGTCTATATACTAGAGTTGTTCTCCGAACGGGTTTTCCACATCATCAGTGGATTCCCATTAGTCTTCGTTATGCTTATTCGTTCCATTTTCTTCTTTGTTCACTATAGGTACTTTGCAATTACATCATCAGTGGATTCCCATTAGTCTTCGTTATGCTTATTCGTTCCATTTTCTTCTTTGTTCACTATATGCGCTTCTTTTGATTCAAAATATGATTGATGAACTTTAATGGCCCTTCAATATAGCTTTATCATCTCTACAGAAAAATGGGGTTTGTGGCTGGAGCAATTTGAGGCGGACTTGGGATGGCGAGAATATGTACATATGTCACCCCTGATTCACTCCCATTGCTCCGTACAAAGCTTGAACAAATTTACCCCTTCGAAAAGTTTACCTCTCTTGCCGCATGAAGATAAGCAAGCGCATGTATGTATAATGATCTGCTCAAAGCAAAAGGAATTCTTGTTTGAAGATGTGAAGATGTTCAAATGTAAAACAGTTGAGATAAGACTCTCAGTGCAAATCATGCGTTGTCTCCGTAAGTGAAAGCCTATCAAACCCTAGTAAAGGTGGTCTGACAGGATAGGGTGAGGAAGATCCAACCATCTGATGGGATAAATACATCCCTCCTTCAAAAGGTGTCTCTTGAACTACCTTTCTTTTATAAGAGTTGTCGTCTATGGTCAATCGTCTTGACAAACGTTTAACGATCCTTCCAACACCTGGACTTGATTCTCTAACTCCAGTCTTCTGTCTTCTGTTACGGTTTGTGATAACGTGTGTGCTGAACTTGAGATCTTCTACGTTTCTTGACATATCGTACAAATCCTCATCTGTGTCGCTCAGCCAACTTTTACGTTTTGAGTTTGAGGTATCTTTGTGTGGTATATCGAGTCTTGCAGATCTCGTTCCTTTCTCAATGGTTCCCGATTTTCTTTTTGCCCCGTGGCAAGAACGGGATCGAATGTGCCGGGATTCCTTGCCTTGATGAGCATCTTCATGATGAGTAGGCTGAGTAGACTGGAATCCAGAAGCTGATTCTCTAAGATTGGGTCGTATCTTTGTATCATATCGCTTTGAAGGAGTCGATCTTCTAGTTCGGGATCTAGAAGCTTTTCCATTCTCTCCAGGGGATCCGTTTTTCCTGAACTTCACATGTTCCCATTGATCCTCCTCGTCACTGGAACCGAGACTGGAGGATTGAGATTCTGGGTTTCTTGGGTTTTGCAGCTGGCTATCAAATTGCAATCTACGAGTAGTTGCATCCTCATCTTCGCCTGCTCTTATCCCGCTGACATTTCCACTCCATCCGAATTCACGTTCTCTGAGGGTTGTCCATGATTCGGTGGCCGCTTCAAGTGGATGTGAGTTATCGAAAGAGTAGATCGATTCGGTATCACCTGCAAACATATTAGCTGCGATCACAAGATTTCAGCTTCTCAGTACGGCGTGATATACGAAACAGAGTGCAACATACTATAGAACAAAGGATTTCAAGATTGCCACCAGCACCTTTCGATACCAACACAACCAGGAGCAACTGACTGTTTGATGGTAAAAGGAGGTTCCTGTCGGAGATAGCTGAGGATAGCTGGTTATTGGTAGTGCTATGACTTGCGTCTTTGATGGTCTTGATCTACACTGATTTATATAGATCTTGATATACGATAGCTGGACTGCTACTCTGATGGAGATCCAGTTTCAGGCCTGAATATCGGCTGCGTAGTATGACGCTGATGCATAGTTTCGATGAGGTAAATGCTATAATCATTTTCTGGGAGAAATAGATGATTTGGACCCCTCACCACTCAAGTAATCCGCTCAACATCACCTTTCGCATCTGCTCGCAGCTGCCAAAAAAGTACAGCGACACAGGAAAAACTTTGACAGTCGTTGTTATCAGACTTGAGCGACTTGCTGAGACTCAGAGATCAGGCTGATATTTGCGGGTTTGACCGATCCGATTTCTCTTGCGGAAAAATGGCCGCGCGAACTCGACAGACCATGGATGCCAATATCTCTGATATCTTCAACTGATGTCATCGACCGCTTCAATTGGATACATATCACGTCGCCTGTGGTCACGAATCTTTCCATTTCCTCTTATGTACCGCCTCGCCACTTGTTCTCCGCTGATTCTTTCTCAATCATTAATACCTTCGTGATTACTTTTGGAAGTCTTGAAAAATGAGGCGGAAGACTTCTAGACGGAACCGACCCGAGCAGTTCGTCGGTCCGATGGAAGCTGCGCCGACCACCGCGACGGCGCGATCGACATCGAGGCTGGGGACGATTCCAAAACCAAAACTAGAACCAAAATGTCGATGTCTGATTTGTTTCCCAATCAAAAGGTAGTTCTCCTCGACGGTGGAAACGGAACGACCCTCGCTGACGATCCAGGGAATGAGCTTGACACTGGCTTATGGTCTGCGACTCTCTTGGTCAAACATCCCGAGACAATTGCTCGCCTGCATCAATCTTGGGAAGAAGCTGGAGCCGATATTATAACAAGCTGCAGGTGAGGTTTAAGGGGATGGTCGTGTGGTTCATGTAAAGTTGAACGGAACGGGTCTGACAAGCTTGTCCATATGTTAATGAAGCTACCAGGCCACGGTCCAAGGTTTCGAAAATTACCTGCGTACACAAACGCGTACAGAACGAAATGACAAAGGAGAATCAGCAAAGGAAGCCGACGAGAACAATTCACTTCCATCTCAACTCCTGTCACCGCTTGACTTCTTGCGAAGCTCGATCGGTGTGGCTCACAACTCTCTGTCAACGGCCAAAGTAGGACTATCCCTAGGTCCATTTGGGGCTACACTTACTCCCCCCCAAGATTACGCGGGTATATACCCCAGCCCTTATGATCAAGTAGAGCCGCTGAAGGGGTTCCATCTTAATCGACTTCTTGATTATGCTACCGATGAAGCAACTTGGCGAAAGGTGGACTTGGTCATCTTCGAAACTATTCCAAATCTTTTGGAGGCTGTTGCGGTTCGCTCAGCTTGGTCCACTTTGCTGAAAATGCTGGCAGAGCGATACGAGAAGACGGAACGTGTCCAATGGTGGGTAAAACCTTGGGTATTGAGCTTCGTATTTGCCGGATCAACAGGTCAATTCGCTTCAGGCGCTTCACCAACAGAAGTGCTCGACGCGGCTCTTGGCCTCAAGAAAGACCCTGACCAAATATCGCTTCCGAGACCGTCCGCCGTTGGTATCAATTGCACTAAACTGCAGTTTATCGACGAGATAATCGCTTCATGGACTAACTTATCTGAAACTCAATCTCTTCGGAAGCTTGGAACCTCCCCGCCCTGGTTATGGATGTATCCTGATGGTGGATTGGTTTATGATGTTGAACGACGTTGCTGGTCAGGCGGCCAAATTGGAACTGACGAATGGGCTCGGCAATTGATGAACATCGCTACGCACGCTTCACTTCACTGGCCCGGGGTGGTAGTAGGGGGCTGCTGTAAAACTGGGCCAGCTCATATTCGCGCGCTCAAAGATATTCAAAATACTTTGACATAGATCAGCTCCAAAGCTCGTTTCTTATTCAAAGCTCCAGGCATGAACATCGACTACTCTTTTTTTGATAATCATCCTGTGTAACTTCTTGAAATCTCATTCATCTGTATTTCACCATCACAAGGCAGTCTCACTTTACGTTTGAATCACATTTCAAGCTGAGTTGAAGGGTGGTGTAAGTATCATTCTAAACATAAAACTTCAATCTGAGCAAATACAGTGAGACATTTCTTCAACCTGTTCTTTTGTTTTTCGACTCTGTTGGGAAGCTGTATCAGTATGTACCGTTAAAGCAGATACCTACTATCGGTATTCCCGATACATGAAAGCCCGTCGCAACGCGGGCTGCGACGACATGACGCTTGACACGGTACACCAGGGGGTAAACGACCCGTTGAAATCCGGTGACAAAAACCGTTACAGACACGTCCGTCCTTTTTTTCCATTGAATCAGAACGTGTCCACAACCTGTTCAGGGGGAACGTAAAAAAACACTCCCATCACGTACACTATCGTCCAATCCGGACATCCGCCGGATGTCCTGGTTGGGGATCCAACGGGGATCTGGCCGATCTCCGTTGATGATCCTCACAGAGGAGGTCGTGCGGATGTCATCGAGGTCATCCTCACAATGTCCTCAATTTTGGTTCCGCGGCTAGTTCAAACGGAATCATTTGAACCCGGTTCTTTTTCATCAACGTCGAAAAGACAGGGTGCAAAAAGAACGCGCTGTCGGGGCTTCAAACCCCAGACTGAATCAATTCATGGTCTGTAATCTAGTTGGCTGGCATGTGTCACAATCCTGCCAACGCGTGAGCAAGCTGTCCGACATCTTCCACGCTTGGCTCTTGCGTGGCCAAATTTTTGACAGCGGAACCAAAAAGACATCGTGAGGATGACCTGCAATCATCCGCGCAATGTCCTTGGGGAGGATGATTGCAGGACATCCCAACCTGTCAACTGTTGGATGGTGGTGTAGCAGTCACAGAATAGCAAGCTGTATTGAAGAGTACTGGACACATTGAATGACAGCTCAGCAGAGCAAAAACTGATGAGGTCCAACACATCACATCACTACCAGATGCTTGCACTTGGCACAAG
>KZ124416.1:1501-13835 GCA_002157025.1 Melampsora abietis-canadensis | reverse complement strand
CTCTTGATAGATCGGATTGTATTCCAACGAGGATAGGATGACTTGAAGGTTGTGGTTGAGGTCAGATTGGATTATAGAGAGTGATGAAGATAATTAAATCGATTAGGATGGTAGAGACTTGATTGAGTGTGATGAGATTGAAGAACATGGTATATATGGATTGATGTGACCTTCTGAGCTCAAACAATTGGAGATATCTACCAACAGCACAAATCTCATCAGATATAATTCAAACATACATCCCGAAACCAAAGCTGATCAATCAGATCTCAAAACCATTATTTACATAATCGACAAGTGGCTGTAAGAGCAACGAATGATGCAGGGTTTGGAACGACCGTTGGATCATCTGACCCATCCATTTGCAAGAATAGAACAAAAAGAATGGACTTGTCATCAATGAAAAGCTCTCTAGACAGCTGGTTGAATGATAATTACGAACTTACCTGATTAATAATGTTTCTAGACCAAACTTCCACTGAACATGATTCAAATCCTTGGGGCCTGCTTCAAAATGATTACAAGCAGACCCTACCTTGTGAAGTTGGTGTTCGTGGTCAAATGTGGTTGAGAAGTTGAGTTCGATCCCATGGAGGTAGAAAATTAAGATCAGGTTACTCCAAAAACCACAGGCCGTCCCTCTGACTGAAAGTGAGATGTATGTATGTATGTACATACATATCACTTCGGTATGTAGCAGTCATGAAACTCAATCCACTCAAGCCATCAATCATTCACCACGACTCATTTTCCTTCATCGATTAGATTAATTATTGGAGAAATCATGTGAAAAGCGGGTGGTCAACCCTTTGAAGGGAGGGCTGAGTATAGTAAAATCCTTCTCAAAATCTGTACCGGATGAAAGGCTGATAAGGTTGCTCTTTCTCATGGAACAGCTTCATATATTCTGCAGTCTAGACACGCGGCTCGCACTCAATTCAGCTGTCTCTCACCGTCTGTGTTTGAGGAACTCGGTCGTGTCCTGTAAGCTTACAGTTTTCAATTGCCTACTCGCCGAGCTTCCATGGTCACAGAAATCCGGACCCCGTTTTAATCAATCCAGGATCACTTCTCGATTCCGTGTCTGAGATAGATACAGGGCCTAAAGTTGGTTCGCAATCTTTTACTGGATTGGATCATACTTGCTTTTGCTACATCAGCAGTCGCCTTTCGCAGCAAAGCTATCAAAGCTCGTGGACTAGTCGGTGCGCACAATGAAACAATCTTCTACAGGGTCAGCACATCTGAAAAACTGCTTTTTAAACTGCTTTTTGTAGATTCTGACGTTTTCTTTTCTTACGTGCCAGAAATCTGTACACACTGCAATTGAGGAAAGGATGCTAGACACTGTGGGCAATGTGTTCATGGACTTAAAGCAGCCGGATGTAAAGTATGGGATACAGAAGGAATCGATTACATTGATTGTTTAAGCACTTATTCAGCTGTCAATCAAGGACATTGTCATCCTAAAATCATTCAAGCACTTATTAATCAAGCTCAAACTTTAAAATCAGCTTACCTCACCACTCCGCTTCCTCGCACACCTCCAAGTCGTACACACATCAACTTCAACATCTCCAATACCTCGAGTCCAAAATTGATTCCCATCTGGATCTTTATCACACCTCAGTCGCATCTCCAACTATGATTGAATTCACTCCACCTGGCCACCTCGACCATCTACTGCTTTGACTTTTACCTCCACTGCATACTCATCACTTCTACAGCAATCCTACCACATTTTACCACCGTACTCAACCAGTTTTTCTTATTACATTCATTTCAAATTTGTTGTCTTTTGGAAACCTCACATCTTATCAATATTGAATTTATCATAGTGTATTGTAAACATTGGATGAGTTGATGATAACAGGAGACAAAATCAACTTACAATCCTATGAACATAACACAAGTTGACCACCAAGCCAATCAAGAACCTCCAGCTGATTGTTTATTTTGAACGTGAGGAGCTAAGCCATTGATTTACTTATGCAATGATTCCAGAGTTGAAAAAATAGATATGAGATCAAGATACGAATTGTGCATTATGAAAAATGATCTCTTGATTTTTTTAATTGAAACAATATACCACGCTCTAAAGAGTAAGCGCACTAGAAGGAATGAAAAAAGGAGTAGGGGCGTCTAAAAGAGTCAATTCATAACTTTTGGTTGGTGGGTATCAAAGAGTTTTGGGGTCAGACTTGAACATGTTCAAGGGTTTTTAAGACGAGAAGATAGTGGTCAGCGAGAGAAATTGTTTGAGTTTGGGAATGGGAATGAAGAGAAATTGAGAAGGAGTGGGATTTTCAAAACCAAGCAATTTGATCCATTGAGTTCTTCTCTACCTCCAAGTTCTACACCTTCATCGACTCACCCAATCGCACAAGAGTGTGGGATGAGAGCTAGTCTTGGGGAACAGTTTTCTAGTTTTCATTGATTAGGATCTAAGGAAAGTAGGCAAAACCTTTTAATGAGTTCTAAGGTTTGTTCTCAATTTTCTCTCGATTGGGGTTTGAATCATTGATTGTTAAAGAAAGGAAAAAGGAAATTGATTGGTTTCGTTCTCTTGAACTCTGTTAGAACTTGTGATTGATTGAGACGATGAGCTTGATACTTTGTCACCTATCAGTACACGGAGTCCCTGTTTCTTCCTTCCCTTTTTTGCAACCTTAACTAAGTTTCTGGACCCAAGGAAGATTTTTCCCTTTTTGATGCTTCTTTGTTAAACCATAGTCTTGTTAACCCTTTCTCACTAGTGAAATTGGTATGTTACCTTCCAAGCTTCATAGAAAGCAAACTGGTTTAAACCGCTTCAATAATGTTTATCAGCTCTGATCACATTATCAGCTCTGATCACAAGTCGCCTGGTATTCTCTGAAGACTCAAGCAATCAGCCATCAGATCTTATCTCACTTACAGCTTTCTACAGACCTAATAATTCCAACCAAGGGTTCAGTCTGGTTACTGGATCATCCACATTCTTTCTTGTACTCCACTTTTGTGTCACCGCTGCACCTTTCCTTCTGTGTTACAAGATTTATCCTTCATTTGATCTATCATTCATAGAAATCCTTTCGAATTCTTATCTGGCGGAATCCAATGGCATCTGAGCGTGAGTATATGACCTGCTTCTTATATCTCCCCTCACACACCTCCGCTGTTCCAGTATCTGAAGTCCCCAATCTATTGGCAGAGTCAATGTTTTGGATTGGTAATCAACCAGCAGTCTCCGTCAAGTCTCAAAATAGAGCGGTATCCAAATGGCTGCCTGATTCGAACTCACATTACGCTAGGGCCTACTTTGATTTTTTGAAATATCTGCTTGGACGGATCAAGCCCAACTCACCTTATCCATCGAGTCCTACCCCGGAAGAATTGTCCAAGTTACCCGACCTATCTTATGAGGAAATCATGAATGATGAGCGGGTTTTCAACATCACCTTACAACCGGCTAGTCAAACTGATGAACACCTTCGAATATCTTCTCGACAAAAGGACTGCTGGGTTCACCACAAACAGCTGTTCTTGGTTGATATGATGATGTCAGGTATTGAGCGTGCAACACTGGCTTTGGATCAATCGGAGAAGGCTCCTTGGAATCAAGTGGTCTTATTTTTCGTGGTGAAACATGCTGAGCGGGCTCGAGCTACTGGTGCATTTTCAAAATATCCCATTGACTGCAAACATGGTGGGGATAATATCCTTGCTCTTGCACTTTTGGAACGATGGATACGTGGACGTCGTGAGGAGATTAGCATGAGAGCCAGAAATCCTGCTTTCCGGAACAAAGATAAAAAGAAAAAAGACAAAGCAAAGGTATACAAATGTTATTGTCTGGTTTATCTAAATTCGGTTCATGGATCTAACTACTTAAAATATTCCAGCTCTTCAAGTACCGTCAAAATACAATCGAACAATGCCTAAAGCTTGAGCCTGATGCATTGCTTCCAGACAGCAAATGCTGCTCAGATACTGAGGAAGATGAAATTCAGCCACCACGCGCAGTTGGGTTGCATTGGAGAAGCAAAGAGTATACTGAAGTCTTGCATATGATTGATCAGCTATCCTACAAACATCAGAAGGATCTACATGGTGCAAGAGTGGCTGCACGACGTTTTGACAAAAGAAGGCAGCCTGCAGTTCAGGTGCGAGAATTTGGTAGTGTGACAAAAGGATTACCAGAAGATTTCTACTCTTCAACTTTCCTCTCAAAGCTCACATTGACGGAGAGAGCCTGTCTCACTGACAAACCGCGCTCTGAAGCACTTGTAACCCTCAAGTTGAAGATTTCTGCACAACTCTTATGATCTATGAACTCTTTAATTTGAAAAGACAAAAATCTTGTACACTTCACTCAATCCTCTTTGAATCACTGCAAAAATATTGTAACTTCTTTTTCATTGGTCAAAGATTGGATTATGGGTGAAATTGTTGTCTTGCTCATCAAGTTTAAGGGTATCTGATTAGCATGCTAATTGAGTGACCAACCTTTTCATGACCTTCTTTGAGATCAGTCCAAAAAACAAAGTTGTCATGTGTTGACACTAACAACAGCTATGATTCAAGTGATCAGGAATTATGTGGGTCAGACCAGGATAGGAATATATATATACATATAAAATGGAGACCCAATATACACAAGAAGCGTAGCCGTGAGATGTCATGAAGGAAAGCAGCGCAAAGAGAAAGTGAGAAGGTATCATACTCTTCAAGACCAAAGATCTTGGACCTTTTCAACCAACTCCTCATCATCAAAGTGCGCACCTGAAAGTTTCAAAGCAAACTTTCCACATTTCATTAACTCTTACCAGAATATGTTGCTGACCAAGCACTTTGGCACCTTACTTATCAAAGAACTTTGAGGTGACCACTTGAGCTGTGTGATTGTCGGTCTTGACCCCAGCTGAAGGTGAAGAGACCTCACGGTCTTCAATGCCAGGACCAATGTCGACATTTGATAGGAAATTTGTGGTCGCCAGCGGATCCGAAAAGGCAGAGACAGGGAACGATGTGTATGGAAGAATAAAAGTTGTTGGAGACATGTGATTTATTTTTCTGGATTCTCCGAGGAAAGACGTCCGGTAATTGTGATGTTTACAGCTTGTCAACTCCCTGCTATCTGTCTTCATCCGCTTTTTGAGACTGCTGGCAGTGAATCCATTAACCTGCCCGGAATAGTCAAGTGTGCGTTTGTGTGAGAAAGAATTTGCAGAAATCATGCAAGCGGTTGACTTTGCACTGTTCGCAGGCTGAAACCGAGGAATCCGGATATGGAATTCACCACATACATCACGACCAAAAATTTCCTTGAATGTTCCGCCTTCAATTTCTACCAGGCAAAATGTCAATGAATGGTTTGTGATGCTTGGAAGGCAATGTCTTACCAGATAACTCTTTAGAAATTTGGATGAACACCGCACTGCGGTGTCCATGGTCCGCACTGAAAGCAGATTCCAGAGCCGTGGTCATGGGCATCGATTTCAATAGCTCGCAGACGCTCTGCTTCAAGTGTTCGAGACCTTCCAGGTAAGATTTGAACACAAATTCAGTCACTGATATGGAGGCAGCTTTGTATGAGCTTTCAATATCCTCCTCTAGTAATCCATTCTGAAGAAACATACCCAGTTTGGTGGAAGCTGTTGCTGACAAATCCTGTGTATCCTTGTCCCTAGTACAAAACCAACTCCAATTCTCAAAGCCCGAGACGGTATTTACACTGGAGTCCATTTAGGAGGGCATAGGTGAGTTGCGGGGTAGCACGCTCAAGAGGCTGGCGCGCACGAGTCTTCCGCAGAGTTTTAAGTAACTTACAAGTTTGGAAGGGAAGGGAAGTGAAACTTTTCACCTCCACGCTTCCAAACATCAGAGCTCCCTGGAAGACTTGTTAGGATCAATTAAGATCAGCCCTCTACCCAGGTGGAGCATAACACACACCTGAAACATATGGACTGGTAGCCAAACTGTGTATTTTCTAAGAACAAAGTCCCTTGACAAACAATAAATTCGCTTGATATTTTGATATTTCTCAGTTACATTTTTTGTGGAGGAAACTCCAGGCTTGATTGGTTTACTAGGCTTCCTTTGAACTTTGGATCTAAATTTTCCAATTTTTTTCCTGGTAACACACATGACTTGATGTCAAAGTCAAGAGAATATGTATCACAAAATGACATTAAAAAAGACTCACCCAAATCTCTAGGATCATGGGAGACAGGTGTCAGTGGAAGGCCTCCAGGTGTGAAGCTACATGTAGACCTATCCTTTTTGCTTGAAATTGGACCATGGTGTCCCATGAACACTTGAGAGGTACTTAAATGTAATATGATTTATGCGGCTAGCAATAACATGGATACATACCTCAGATTTTATGACATAAATGATCTAAATGATCATAAACTAGGTATAGCCATGGGTATCAGCAATTTCTTAAAAATGTTTATCTGTCATCACAAGCACTTCATGTCAACTACGGGACTATGGGAAGCTCACTTTGTTGAGCCATGACTTGAGAGGTACCGTTGTTAGAATATGTACTCGTATCCTAGAAATTTATTCTGTAAAATAAGGACTGTGACATGTGTCCGATCATCATGCAGAACATTGAAGAAGAGTGTGAAGAGGCATCGTGTATCCTATGTATTATGTATTTATATCGTTTCTTCTCTTTCTGCTGCCCAGTGCCTTCATCCAGTAGTCTCTACCAATGTCATCATCCTATTTTTTAGGGCCGCTTCATGTTTGCCTCTGCGTGGATTGCTCTAAAGCCGAGTTTGAATATGAAGGATCAACACACCAAGGCACAGCAAGATCTAAAACTAGCGGAAGGGATCACGAGAAGAAAGTGCAAAGGAGTAAGAATCGTGCAAATGGTCGCAGCGGCTCTGACTTACATCTACAAGCTGAATTGGTAAGCCTTGCTCCGTTGAGGAAGTCAATGAATGGGATTTTGTAGCTCAAGAATACAAATCACGTCTTCTGGTTTCTTTAGCCTTGTCAAACATCTCTGAGTACTGGTGACCTACCATCACAAACCTTTTGTCCTCCATCAAGCTCAGGAGCTACCAACCCACCACCAATCATGCCTCATGATCATTCGGACCAGAGTCTTCATGACATTTTGATGAACCTTGGAGACTCACAGCCTCCTCAAGGACCTCAAGGCTTCAACGCACCATCATCCAATTTCAATACTGAGCCTTTCCGCATGCAACAGGTGTATCTCCTTCGACCATCTTCTCTGATTTCAATGTTAAATATTGCTCATGGAAGTATTATGAACCGTGTCAACGAAGAACAAAGCCAAAATTCATTGCATATCAGTCAGCTACAGGCCGAACAAAGCGCGTTGGAGACCGGATATACCGGACATCAATATTGGAAGGACCTACCAACTACGGTTCCGAGGCTATTCAGCATGCTTAACCTCGACGTAGATCTGAAAGCCGAGCTTTGCTGTCCTCGATGTTTTGCTTTGCATGGTGTGCCATCCCTCGCGAATGAGACCGAGTACAAAGCACGATGTGACTACCTGCGCTTTTTGAAGGACCCAAACGTCTTCAGGAATAGCCTAAAGGACTTGAAGCGTAGCAAGTGTGACGAGGAACTTTATATTACTACCCCGTCAGAACGGACAGCAGCTCGAGTCTTTTATTATCAGTCCATAAAAGTATGGCTTGCAAAAATGATGTTATTGCCCGGTTTTGAGGATGAATTAGATACCTCTCTACTCAACACCCGGCTCCCCAATACTTCTATGTCTGACATCTGGGATGGTGAAATGTGGAACACCTTTGAGTACAAAGGAAAACGTTATACTTCAACAACTGGAAACTTAGTCTTTGGGTTGTACTGCGATTGGTTCCAGCCACACGGGAAAGGGTCACAGAGAAACATCTCATTAGGAAACATTTTACTCATATGCTTCAATTTACCACCGGAAATTCGATACAAGCAAGAAAATCTAATACTCTTTGGAACAATTCCAGGCCCTCGAGAACCTAAAGTCGACGAACTCAATCACCTACTGCGTCCACTAGTAGCCGAGTTTCAAGAATTGTGGAATGGTGTTTTCTTCTCGTCTACGGCAAAGTACCCTGACGGCCGCTGTGTCCGGGCTGTTATATGGCCTATCATTGCCGATCTTCCAGCTATGAGAAAAGTTGCAGGGTTTCCATCTCCTAAGGGAACACTATTCTGTGTCCATTGCGCTCTTTCAAAGCATGACATATCAGAAACAGATCCAAGCGAATGGCCGTCACGACATGATCACGAACAACATGCTGAAGAGTGGAAAAATGCTGAAACCTTGGGTGCTCAAAACACAATATTCAAAACCTTTGGAACTCGATGGACTGTTCTTTCTGAGCTGCCCTATTGGCAATCAATAAATTTTGTGACTGTTGATGTCATGCATTGTATAATCTTGGGTCTGCTTGCTGACCATGCAACCGAGTGTCTTGGGCTGGCCGCTGCTGGAGAGGCTTTGGATTCACAACAGACGTCTTCTGCCTCAAAAACTTTACATAATCATGCAACAAGAAGCTCTACATTGGGTATAAATCCTGCTTCCTGTACATCAAATACATCCTCTGTTTCAAATCACTCAGAATCGTCTATAGCTAGCCTCCCTAAAAGCCAGTTGTCTGACGGCGTCCATTCAGACTCATTTTACGATCCTCTCACTTCATTGGCCTCATCGCTTCCTTGCGTCTCTGACAAGAATCCGTCACCCGTACCTTCTGATGGGTCTAGGAATGGAGAAGAAAGTGTGAAAATAGTTAGACAGTGAGTGACCACTATCTATCATTCCACTTTGATAGATCTTCTGAGCAAATTACTTTTCTCAGAAAGCGAGGTAGGCCGCGTGGACTACCCACTGCAGCAGATTCTGGCCGGCCAAAAAAAAGAGGCTCAACTGTGGTAACCACCCTGGCAAATGAGCTGGCATCAACATCAGCTGCAAAGCCTTCTGCACCTGTCCTAAGGCGCTCCACTCGGCTAAATTCAACTTCGAGTGCAGATGCAGCTGCACCTGATCCAATCAGACCCATTCGATCACTTCCAAGATGCTCAACCCGGATCTCTTCTACTTCCAGCTTAATTGCATCACGCAAAACATCGACTTCGAGTGATAGTCATTCGGATGCTACAATACGTGAATCCAGGCGGTCAAAGAGAACCACAGCCAGGCCAAACACCAAGGGAAAGTGCGAGAAGAAGAAAAAATCTCCCGTGAATCCAAAGCACTTGACTGCGTCTGACCTTTTGCACCTGCATAAAAGTATTGGCAACATTGTCACTCCGACTTGGTTGACTCGCCCTCCAAAAAAGATTGGAATGAAAAGCACTGGGACCCCAAAGGCTTCTGAATGGCTCTCTCTGTACACAATATATATGGTTCTTTCATTTATCCCTGAGCTATGGAAGTCTCAGGATCCTGACCGCCAAATTATGTGTGCAAGTATAATACGGGCCGCTGAGATTGCCAACTTGGCCGTCTCTCGAACCTTCAGCCATAATGATGGAGACCTTTTATCATCAACGTTACGGATCTACCGAGAGGACTTGATGACTCACTGGCCAGATGTGAGTATTAAGCCAAATTTGCATATGGCTCAACATATGTCCCAGATTGCAAGACTCTATGGACCTCCTGTAACTACTGGTACTTTTGCTGGGGAGCGTACAAATGGGATGATGGTCAAAATAGGAAAGAATCATCATTTGTGTGAGCCATCGAATCTGGAAATCTTTGTTGACTGTGATGACTTTGGACTGATGATAACTACCCTTCCAAAGCCAAAATTGATAAAACGGTCTGCCATTCATTTATTCGCCGAAGCTTTTTCCAGGCTCTGATAAAGAAAGCACCCAATTTTCTCAGTCAAGCTGACAAATCCGTCCAAACTCGAATCTTGGAGAAGTTCTCTGGGGCCCCCAAGCTACAGTGGTCTCAACCAAAGCCTCTAGACACAACTATATATCAATGTTGGTTGAAATACTTGAATCATGACCTCGATGGACGCTATGGCAAGTTCACAGATTCCAGGACTTCTTCAAGTTGCGCATTAGAAAACTCTGTACAAAGTATCAAAAGACTTTCAATTTTTGGTAAGTCCTTTGCATGTCAAAAGACCAGCCAGAGGAACAGTTTGGTCGAATATCAATTGAAGGACCAGCGCTACTTCGGCCAAATCATTTCCCACTTTCGAACATCGTCAATTCCAACAACCTTTCTACTGGTGGAGCCATTTGCCACCCTGAATGAAATTGACTCCAGCAAAAACCTTTATCAACGACATCCAAAGCTCTATGCAACCATGGTATATGATAGGTGTGAGGCCTCAATGACAGTAGATAGCCGAGATCTCATTGGTCACATCGCCATCATGAAAAACCCCGCGGGTAGCTATGGAATTGCAGAACCAACCCTGTCGCTGGTTAGACTACGAAATTCGGTGAGTGTCCCAATTTCATCAGATGAGCCAATTCAAATTGCTCACCAGTTCTTGCCTGATCTCCTTGAAATCTATCCAAAACAATGATTTTTAGTGGTCATTTGTGCATCTTGAAGACCGCGGTCACATTCCAAATGAAGCCTAAAGCACACCCCGGTCATCTGACACCTCAATCTTTTTAGGTACCACATACATGAAACATATCTGTCTTTTGATAGGAAGTAGTCTTTTCATCCTCTTCCTCAGGGTCCCTATTGTATGCCATACATGATGTATTTGCCTTTCTTCCAATTCAGCTATTGTACTGTGGTAGGTAACAGGATATGAATCACAGACAAAGCCTAGAGTTTTCTTCTAGCTTTCTTCAAGTTTCATAGCATGCCTATAACCAAACAATCCTTGAATATACCATCATATCATATATATTTTGTCTCTGGTGTTTTTGTATATGCCATTGCATGGTAGTTTTGATTTTGATTGATTTCTTTTTTTTGTGGAACTGAGTCTTTACTGATTCAAGAGAGGTGGTATTGAATGAGGAAGTATGTGTTCCAATTTTGACTGATTCTGACGCTCAGTATGTTTGGATTAGAATCCATTGGAAGGCTAAGTTCACAACATCTTTTGTTATTTGATTATTGAATAACTTGGATTATTTTGGCCAACAAGGATAGATTGTATGGACTATGGGCGGACTTCCTCTAATTTCAGTTCATTGAGAGTGGACTTAGACCAAGGATTTGACCACCAATCTATCCTTCTGTAACAACTCACAACCTATCCTCCCCCAAACCCATCTCAATTTCTTTCTTCTACTACTAGCACTGGTCCGGCTACTCCTGAACCAAGATTGAACTGTGTCTGTGCTTGACTCAATAAATGGCTGAACTGACCCGCACCCACTGAAGGATTCACACCGGGTGCAATGTCGTGTCCCATTCCGGGCTGCCACACGCTGTCCCTACCTCGGGGACTACACATGCCCCGCGTGTGACATGCCAAATTTGGTGGTGACAACACACGGTCACCTGCACCATCCACCTCACACACGGGTCAAGTGCGACATCAGACACATGCGACAAGCCACCTTCTGAATGCAACAGATAACCTTTCGACTCCAACAAGTCAACCATTGACCCACGGCATCACAACGGCTTACATACCTTAGTCCCTTCTTCCAACGCACCAAAACAAAACCTTCACTTTGAGGCGTTTCTTCAAGGTTATGTAGACCTGAAAACGCTTTATAAAATTTATGTGTAATATTCCTATAAACTCAAATCATAAATCATCAACTTACGTTTTGAAACTTTTCCTTTCATTCATCTTAGATATGGCATATTTTAGATAACAAGGATCTCATGATGAAGATGCTGGTAAATGCTTTATATCCTTTTGAAAACAAAGATAAATAACAGACTTAACACTGATTCATATATGTTCTCTATCAGGTTTATCAGGTTGGCTCTCATTCAATTGGTTCACCGTTGTACTGTTTCCTCATGACTGCTGTTTTGTTTTTCTGGAAGTGTGAAGAAAGACTATGTCAATTGTTTGTTCACATTGCTGATTATGAGGTCAGAAGAGAAATACGATGCTGCTCATAAATCTTCAGGCTTCTATGAAATATGAGAAAGCCACATCAGATGAGCACATGCATGCCAAGATAAAATTGAAGGGATTGGTGGGAATACAGAACCAATAGAGAATCAACCTTGTATGCAATCATAGCGGGGTGACTTGATATTTATTTTGCCCGGGGTTTCACACCGACAAAGTGGCAAGGGTGATTCCGAGGTCTGAGCACGCCGGTTGTGCCCGCACCGCCAACAAATTTGCCTCGGATTGAAAAATCCGAGGTATCCTTGGCTCTCAAA
>KZ124407.1:0-21430 GCA_002157025.1 Melampsora abietis-canadensis | reverse complement strand
ACTATTGTTTGTGGAAGCCGAAGCTTAGGAGTACGGACTGACGAGACTCATCATCCTATCTATTATAATTTCAATCCAATTCAATTCAAAAGATTCGAATCGTGCTCTCCCAGCGTTTCCGGAACCAAAATCAAGGACATCGCGCTCAGCGCGCGCATCATTGATGACCTCAATCACATCCGCGCGACCTCCTCTGTGAGGATAAGTAATCAACGGAGATCGGCCAGGATGTCCCCAACCAGGCCATCGGCCGGATGTCCTGATTGGACCATAGTGTAAATTGACTGTATATCCTCCAGCTTTCAATCCTATGACCAACACTAGGAGGAGAATTCTGTCACTCGAGCCGGAGTGTGTACCGAATTACTCAGACTCACGGAGTGCACACGCATCCGCAGTGACTGCGGCGTGAGTGCGGCCACTCGTGCACCGCGTGACTCTGAGTAACACATGCCGCACTCCGGCCTGAGTGACAGGGGCCTTCTCCCAGTGTAAGCGTTGAATCAGATGAAGGACAAAGCAGGACAAAGCTTGCCACGCCAGGTGCATGGGAAAGCTCATTTACCAATCGTGTCATGAATTCATCACCATTCAAGAATTATGTAAAAGTGACATAATTTGTTGGACCATCCATTGCCAAGGATAGCTTCAGTCAGAATAAAAATGGAATGGATTTGCTTGTTGACCACCTTCGTTTGATACCGTTTATACGGCTGTGCTACTGCTACGTCCCCATCCACGTCTTTTATCCCCCCAGACTCATTTATCATAAACTTACTGAAAAGTCATATCTCCAAAGTCTTCAACTTCCACAAAACATACTCATCAACTACAAATCACACCATTTCAAGTGAGAAGTCTTCAAGATGGCACCTCCATCACCCTCGACAGTTTACACAAGCACCCTTCACCCTCGTAGGTTGAAGGATCATCGCTCCATTGATCTTAAGGGTACCGCACCATACACATCACCCTCAAAGCCGGTTTTGCCAGACGAATACCCAGCCTTGCCAGCTGAGCTAATGCACAAACCTGAGTGCATGAACCCAGCTGATAAAGGAACTCCTGATGCATGGGTGAAGCGAGACGAGAGATTGATCCGTCTCACAGGACGACATCCTTTCAGTTAAGTGTGGTCTTTGAACAATATAAGCAGAGTCACAACTGACATCTATTCAAAACAGATTGCGAGGCCCCACTCACGGATCTTTACGATGCTGGATTCCTTACTCCATCTTCATTGTTTTATGTCCGTAATCATGGAGCAGTGCCTGAGTTCAAAGGCAAGGATCCAAATGAGTGGCAGGTTAAAATCGATGGGTGAGTTCTCCAATTCATATCCCAACTTGAACCTACTACGTATGCTAATTGCTCGTCTCCAAAACAGACTTGTTAAACGACCCATGAACATCACCCTTGGAGAATTACGCCGAGGTCCTTTTCAGACCGTCACTCTTCCAGTAACTATGGTTTGCGCCGGGAATCGCCGTAAAGAGCAAAACGCAGTGGCTCAATCACTCGGTTTCAGCTGGGGTAGCGCTGGTACCTCTACGGCACTTTTCACCGGCGTTTACCTTTCAGAAGTATTGGAATATGTAGGTGTTATGGGCATTCGTGATGGAGCTCGTCATGTGGTTTTTGAAGGAGCCGATGAACTTCCCGATGGACCGTACGGTACTAGTCAGACTATCAACACCGCAAAAGATAGAGGCAAAGGTCTTATGTTAGCTTGGGCCATGAATGGCTTGCCTCTTGAGTAAGTCAATATTCGACTCTTCAGGAACGAAACTTTTGTGGCGCGTCTCAAAGAAGGTCATCCTGTCTTAACTTACCTACATCCATATCTTATATCTTTCTCAGGCCGGATCATGGATACCCATTGAGATTAGTGGTTCCTGGTCAGATTGGAGGACGTAGCGTGAAGTGGTTGACCAAGATTACCGTTTCCGAGAAAGAGTCTCAACATTATCTCCACTTTAGAGTCAGTCGTAGTACATCTACTCAAGAGATTCTCACATTTGTTGAAATCATTGCTATTGTATCGGTTCATTAGGATAACAAGGTCTTACCCACTGAATTGACAGCTGATAGGGCGCGAACGGAGAGCCAGTGGTAAATGACACATCACCTCCTTCTTTGTCATAATAAGTTGGACATGGCTGTATACCTTACATTGAACATCATACCAATTTTGCTTTTCAGGTGGTACGATCCCAGATATATTATCAATGACCTGAACGTCAACTCAGTCACGTGTTACCCGCAGCACGAGGAGATCATTGAGATGAACAAAGACTTTTCAAGTACCACAACAAGTGGTGATCAAGACTCGGAATCGTCAACCTACAATCTAAGAGGATATGCTTATGCAGGTGGTGGTCATCGAGTGACTAGGATTGAGTACTCACTGGATGGAGGTGTTCAATGGAAGCTAGCATCAATTGTTTATCCAGAAGATCTCTTTCGAAAGATCATCAATCAAGAAGCAGATTCAAAAGTATGGGGTACATTTGATGTCTGTGAAAGAGAAGAATGTTTTTGTTGGTGTTTTTGGAACGTTCAAGTTAGCCTTGAGGATCTTGCCAATGCAAATGTGTTCATGGTTAGAGCGATGGATTCTTCACTCGCGCTTCAACCCAGAGACATGTACTGGAACCCCACTGGAATGATGAAGTCAGTATCATAAATCATTCTCAATGGATTTGTTACTCAGACTTACACTCTCCTATTTGTTCAGCAATTGGTGGCATCGGATCGCCATCCATAAAACTGAAGCAGATGGCAAGTTGAAATTACGGTTCGAGCATCCTACCCTTGCTGGTGTACAGACCGGGGGGTGGATGCAGCGTATGAAAGATGAAGGTCAAGATATTTCTAAACCAAGCTTTGGGGACATCGGGAATGTTTCAGCTGAACCTAAAAAACCTGCCGCCAAGCCCCCAACCGTGAAGATGACCAAGGATGATGTATCGAAAACGATCACTCTATCAGAGGTCGAGGCTCATGGCGCTGAATCAACTGAACCTTGGTTCATTGTAAATGGTCAGGTGTATGACGGTACTGCGTAAGTTCTTGCATCACAAATTGTGAATTGTACACCTCATTGGAGCACACCTAGCTAATCGGCATCTCCAAACGTTAGTTTCTTGAACAAGCATCCTGGAGGAGCTGAGTCTATCAAACTTGCCGCTGGCGAAGATGCAACCGACGATTTCATGGGATTACACTCAGCAGCAGCGAAGAAACAGTTGGCTGACTTTGTTGAGTTACACGCAAACCGCATTCAGCGATCATATATCACACCCCGTTGATTCTCATGACTTGTTCTTATAATCTTTGCATATAGCATATCGGTACCATAGCCAACGCAGACGGCAAACCCGAAAAGTCTGAAAAAACGAGTGAAACGGCTACCATCTCAGAGGTCTTTTTAGATAAAAAGAAATGGAAAACTTCAAAGTTAACAAAAGTGATTAAGATTAGTGAAGATACAAGTCATTTTACTTTTGCTCTCGAATCTGAGGATCAATTACTTGGACTTCCTACCGGACAACATGTTTATCTTCGAGTGCCATCGGATGATGGATCATTTATCCAACGTGCTTATACGCCTATTAGTAAGGAACATCAAAAAGGCACGATCGAATTCGTTATTAAGTAAGAGATCAATTTTACGACTAGAGAGAAAATCGATGACAGACTCTTCACAAGAGACCCGAACTGATCCTACCTTTCATTGCAGACTTTATCTTCCGTCAAAGCAATTCCCTGAGGGAGGAAAGATGTCAGTTGCACTCTCTAATGTGAAGGTGGGTGACCAAATCGATATGAAGGGTCCACTTGGATCTTTCATCTGGTTTAAAGATGGAGCTTGTTCATGGAAAGGAACACCCCGTCATTCTCGTAATCTGGCCTTGATTTGTGGTGGATCTGGAGTGACTCCAATCATTCAAGTGATACGTGGAGTGTTAGAAGACGAAACGGATTCCGAGACCAAGATGTGGTTGATCGATGCCAATAGGTCAGCTAAACAAAACGCTGTTCCAAATCCATAAGCATCGAAACTGATTACCTCTAAATCCTTAATCCTTAGAACTCGAGGCGATATTTTGTTATACAAAGACTTGAATGAGTTGGAAACCAAACACCCAGATCGGTTGAAAGTCTTTCACGTATTATCAAATGCTGATGATGAATGGAAAGGTGAAAGAGGCAGGGTAACCAAGGATCATCTTATAAAACACCTTCCTTCTCCTGATGTCGATACTATGGCATTTTATTGCGGACCGGTATGTTGGATTCTAACTAGCCATTTTATTTTCAGCCGAAGACTAACATATACATCTCATTTGTGTTTTCTTTCGCTTTGATCTTCAGCCTGGACTATTGGATCAAGTTGTTACCCCAAATTTGAAAGAATTGGGGTGGGACTTGGATCGTAACTTGGTCTTGTTTTGATCATCATGGTTTCTATTATAACTTGTCTGTCTTTTGATATGTGTAGCTTAATCAGCTTTTTGGACCTGAGGCTGTCTCGCAATGTATGAGATCATGTAAAGTAGACCGTTGTAGGGAAATTTGAAGCACATTGCACGAGTCTGTTTGAAAAACGATGACGTGTTCTACATATTCGATCCAGCATAACTTATGGAACACTTTGGGGAATGCAACAAGCCGTGTGTATAGGTGTGTGAGTGTTTGGGGACCCAGGAGTCACTGTTTTTAGCAACAGGTGATGTGAAATGATATCAGTGGTGCTGAGCTTTAGTGTGAGATTTCCGCAAACTTATGTGGGTTTTGCATGAGGTTCGTTGGAATTTTTATATTCAATAAGTGAAAATGTCTTTTCATGTCTGCTGTCTCAAATCAAAGAGATGCAAAGGGAAGACCCCGAAGACATGGCTTTATTTATCTGAAATGTGATTAACAAGAAAAGATTATCAGGTAAAATAAACTACAACATGAATTTGTCTCCAAGAGACTTGAGTTTGGGGTTGAATTTAAAAAGACGCGATAAACAAGAAAATCAAATATATAGCCAGAAACTTGAGAAGTTTGCGCAAAAATGTCATTTATCTGTACGACGGTGTATGACAGAGTTTCTGAGGGATGAGGAAGAGTGTTCAATTCGAATATTCTTCCTTTATTGAGACATCAAGTCTTTCAGCTGAAGATTCGAGTTCGTTGGGTTTGATACCCATTTGATTCACATCAAATCCTTGCGCTTGAAGAGCCGCGTAAAACTTAGCATCGATCTCAGACATCTTGTTAGGTCCAATTTCATCTACTGTAAACCAGATTACGACCGCAGATAGGATTGCTAGACCACTCCCGACCCAGAAAGGCTTTGGAAGTCAATGTATATAAGTTATGAGGTCAAACGCAAAACGCCGTACAGCCTGAGATGGTACAGCTACGAAAAAAACTTACGCCTGTTTCTTGGGTTGGACCAGCCGGGAATGCCTTGATAAGTGCTGGGAAAGCCCATGTTCCCACGAAGGCGCCGATCTTACCAACGGCAGCAGCTGTTCCATCTGCATCAACAAATGAGGAAATTGTGGTACATCAATTTCTTGTTCTTCTTCCACAGCGCATGGAGGAACCTGTTGGAAGTTTTGACGGCTCACAGAAAATTCCCCTGATAGACGAGGGACTTGATTTAGCAGCAAGCATACCGAGGCAATTTCCGCTGATGATGAAAGGATGAATTTAAGTGTCCGATAGCATTGTTGATACACGAAAATGATGACACTCACGGGCCCGCTTCACCGAAGCTTAAGAATAGTCCATACATCACCGCGAAGCCTCCGATGTGCTCCATAAAGAAGATATCTACATTCGAAATGACACGGTAGAATGAAAATAAGGGTTTAGTCTGAACGGAATTGAGTTGGGAAGGTGAGCACTCACAAAACCCAGACATGAAGAACCCAAAGGTAGCTTGTAAAACAAGACAGATCACCATCATATTTTTTGGTTTCAACTTATCAACGAGTACAGCTCCAATGATAGTTCCTGGTATATTGAACAGATTGATAACCACATTCCTATTGTTTTGTAGAAGAAAGACATTTAGAAAAGCAAGAATCTTCCTTGCGTCGCAGAGACTTTCAAGGATCGACTTACCATCCCAATACAGTAGTGAGTGCAGCATGCTTTCCAGTGATGGTATCCACAACAGTAGAGCCATATATACCAAAAGGATATGTGATGAAATCTGTCGGAATGGAATTGTGAGAGGTAAGACTGGGATAGACCTGAGATCAAATACAGTATTCGAAGGTAGGTACCGTAGATGAACCATCCTAGACATAACCCGAGCCACTGAACACCAAAATTTCGAAATAGTAATGCCCAAGGATAACTAGCAGATTATAATATGGTATCAAAAATCGCGGATGCAATGTTTGGTTTGCCAAAGTTTGCCAGACTCACGCTTTGAGTGGGATCCGTTTCATCGAGTATTTTTGGAAACTTTCGGGCTCAGCCATTTTCAATCGCCACAATAGCACCAAGAGCGGAGGAATTGCACCTGAAATCCCCATACAAGTATATCAGCATTTTACGATCCAATGACTAGGAGTGTGGAAGGAGAGAGTAATTGAGGAAGAGCCCCTCGATCATCGAAAGGCTTACCCAAACCTAGAGACATCCTCCAAATCACACGTAGATGGTTTTCTCCGAAGATCCATAAAAGCACAAGAGGAACAAAAGCCTATGTCGTGGCAGTGTATGATAGAGGGATCGGAGGCGGCGAAGATTAGACTGTGTGACACAAACGATGTTCAGTTTGCTAGTCCTCTGACTTACGGATACGACAAATCCCACATCGATCATACAATTTGTGGCCAAAGCGAATATGGCGTTTTGTGCTTTAGTAGGCACTATTGGTGGGACAAGCAAGAAATCAGATACTATGACTCAGGCAGGATAGGCGTGAACACAGACATACCATCTTTTTGCTCTGTGTTCTCAGCAGCAGCGACACTCCCAGAAGGATATTCTGCTCCGATTCCAATCCCACCGAAGAATCTGCCAGGAGGAAAGACTGATTTAGGCAACATACGATCTTTTTCATGGTATCTGGGCTCAACAAACCTGTAAGCACTCAGCGCTTGTAACATGCCAAGTGTGCTTCCACCGGCACCGTATGCCCCAGATGAGAGACAGGCAAAGACAAATACAATCAAGGTCGCCGTCATCATACCGCCCTTTCGGCCCCATCTATCCGAGAGAACGCCGAAGATGAGCATGCCTGTGTGAGGCGCACGTCGATCGAAAGGGAGCAACTCTTAGAAATTTCATGAATTGGCTTGTAGCTCCCGAGAGGCAGTTGTCGATATTTTAGTCATACCTACTACTATGCCCGCAAACCCTACCGATGAGAAGGTAGTACTGTAACGAGCAAGCTCGTCTGCGCCGAGATCGTCTGCATATATCCTGACGATGATTCAAGGAAAAAAAGACGTCAGTAGACAGCAAGAAAGATCGGGTGAGCATGGCTTGATGATGATCACCTTTTGATCAAAGTGTTGACAGTACCTATGACACCATTTTGGTAGCCATCACTGAACAAAGCCGTACCTACCAGGATAAGGGCAAAAGTGATGCTTTTAGTAGGGTTCTCAGTCATACATACAAATCTATTTCAGAAAGCTTACCGCACGCGAAGACCAAGGCCAAGCCTTTCGGCTGATATTTCGATTTTTTTGTGATGTCGCGGCCACTTTGCTTGTCATGAGACTCATCAGCCATGTTGAAACGAGGCTTCGAATGACGGAGAAGTGAGTTCGAGATGCTCAATAAAAGAGAGGCTATGGATGGTCCGAAGGCGAAGGGTGTGCTCAGTCAATCGGTCACAGTTGACGATAGGACAGCGAAGTACTTACTCAACTTCACGGTCGAAATGAGATACCACGAGCTAATCTTAGCGTGATGGATGCTGTGAACAGGAGTCGAAATAAACAGCGGAGCATACAGCTCAATGATCCAACGCTCACTTTGGCTCGAAAGCCTACTGCGGCCCGTCAATTAGGAGCTGATTCGAGCGACTAAATTTGTACAATTTCTTTTTACAGTGTGATTCGTGTGGGTTCTCGACTGGATCGGTCTAAGTGTGGAACGTCGACTCAGGCGGACGAGGGACTCGCGCTAGGTTATGGAAAAGGTGATCATCAAGACACTTCACTTGCGACAAATCCCAGCACTGGGGCGCTTTCGGAGGCACAGTAATCCCACTGAGCTCAAGGAAACATGTTGAGTGCTTTTTCCTCCGAGCCTTCCCGGTGTGAATGCTGGGTGACGTTCCATTCAGGCTCAGTATCTCCAAATTTCACATTTGGTATTCCATGATATGTACATAAGTAATTGCCACTTAGGAGATCGTCGACCACGAGTACAGCCATAACCATCCATCAATACTTATCGTGTGCCTGTTTGACACAATCGGAGCACGTGTGCTCATCCTCATCTCCCTGACAAAACAGAAAGCCGTTCAGTAGCCTTTGAACACGTTTGAAGATCCGTGGGGTATCGGAAGCCTGATGATGTTCGGCCATGAAGGCGATCAAGATGGCACGTTGGCACTTGATATCCACATTGAACTTGAAGCACCACTGGAGGTAGCGAAAGAGCTTGCGGTGAGGTATCAGGCGCAATCAGACTTGTGATGACAAGATATGTGATATGTCGCACGGGAGGAGACTGTCTAGCTTAGTCGATGAAGCGGATCTTGATAAAGCAGATACGTTTGGATAGGTTTAGACCCGTAAAACAACCTGTGACAAGGCATAAGGTCTCGACACAGTGTGATACAATGCAGTCGCCTCTGTTAAAACCGATACCCAAAAAATTGGGTGAAAAACTATCGGTTTGCGCCGAGTATCGGTTTTGTCGAGGGAAATCTCACTGCAAATAAGAACCTCTTTGGCCAAAAATGTATTGGTTTCCCAAGATTATCGCTTTTGACGGCTATCAGTTTTAGCAGAGGCGACTGTATACGAAACAAAGCGGAAGGGAAGGCAAACTGAACTAAGTCCCAAAGCTGGACCTAACCACCAACTCCAGCAAGGGACGGCGGCACAGCTCAGATCCCGGACGCCGGAGGGCTTCAGACACACTTGAAAACATCATCATGTCATGGATCTGAACTGCAAGGACCGGCAGAGGCTTGTGGGGTATCCCAGAATGAGAATAAGATCAATAGGTGTTTTGCCAGACTTGTGAAAAAACAACAAAGAAGTCTTGGCTGTGCTTGGCCTGCCCTGCAAATGGCAAAGAAGCTTCAAAAATAGGCAGCATCTTGTCTAGAGGTGCCAGGTATTCAATCATCTCCCTAAGGTTACAAGGCTAGCTGATCAAAAGAAGGGTCTGGTGTAAGATCTTTGCAAGTATGGCTGACACTCACTTGTGAGCCTGGAATGAAGCAATTTGAGTCAAGTAAGGATTTTCTGATTTTTCCCTTTGCTCAAAACTGACAAAAGTGTGCTACAAATGTTCTGAGTTCAAAATGCAAAATCAGACCAACAGGGACAATTCTGGAGTATGATATCTTGGCTTGATTCAGAGCCTCACAATGAAAAGGTGGTGGCGTAAATAATCAAAAATCAGAGTCAAGGCCAAAGGCAGGGGACAGTACTGTCTACCCCTTGACCATATTTATTGGGCATTAGGGTTTGTACTTGAGGTTGCAGGAAACCCTTAGTACTACTACTATATAGGGTTACAGTCAAATCAAACAAGCTTGACCAATTTTGCCCGCAGAACTTGAGCAAATTGGCGGGGAATGTGTGACAAGATTTTCTGGTTTGACTGTATGTACATACTCAGAGGCTCAACTGGATACTATTGTCAGTAGAATCAGGGGGATGAGATAAAGCCTAGGGCATCTGTGAAGGAATTCCAAGTCATAAAGGTTGTCTTGGAGGCCAGCATCCTAGACCCTGCCCTGCCGTTTCTGGATGATAGCACCCAGCAAGAAGGAGGCTGAAGGATTAATGGATTGGTCCAATGGTATTCTTGCCTCAATTTTGGGCCCACCATACCTCAGAGCTGCCATTCAGGGTTGGACCCCAACCTCAGAAGCAATTAAAGGATACAAATGTAGGATACAAACATGAAATCTGGGTTTGTTCCCAGATTCCCAAAAAGTCTGAGCTGGGACTCAGGGAAAAAATCCGGATTTCATGTTTGTATCCCATAAAAGTACAACTTCAAGTTTTTTCTAGGCTTTCACAGAATTCCAAAATCCTGACCACAAGGTGGGTCTGGTAAAAAACCTCAAGCACACTATAGCACACAGTTCTCCACCCAGATGTTTTGGTCCACACCCAGCAAAGTTTATCAAGCCTCACCCCTTGGACTGTGCATTCAATATCAATTCATGTCCTCTTGAGACTCTCTACCAGGAGTAAATCAAAGCATAAATGTGTTATTGGACTTCAATGAGGTGTAGGTACAATAAGATGTGAGGTTTGATGAACATCATGGCTAATTGGGGACCAAAGTTTAAGCTGCTGGCAAGAAATCCAGAATCTGACTCACAGCAAAAAAGGTTGGGGCCTGTGTATTTCATAAAACATGATGGCAGACCTCGAATGTAAGGCCTTGAAGACAGATAATATTTGGAGGGATCTTTTGTGGCTTCAGGGGAGACTCAGTAGACACAGCTGTGCCTGTATTACACACACTGCAGGAGCTATACAATTTCATGCAATTCTATCTTGGGCTTCCCATATGTTCTTTTTTCAGTCTACATATGTGATTATGCACTGAGGATTCTGGATCCCCAAAAGTTGTCAGCATTAGCATCTCACCTGTGCTACTGTCTCAGACAACTAAACTGCCGCACAACTTACAAATAACTAGCAGTTATGGGGATTACCTCTATGAGATATGTTCCTGTATCAAGGGGAGCTATGAACACCAAATCAAGAGAGAACGTACAAGAGAGAAATTCTTCCACTCATGTAATCCACAACCAACAGATAAGATGAATTCAGAAAGCACCAAAATGGGGAATAGGTCAAGGCCAGGATGAGTGGTATCATGCATAAGTATATGAAAGGTGTAGCTCTTCCATCATCAGAACAGGCTACAGACAAGTACACATCCCCACAAAAAGTTCAATTAATGACTATGATCACACATGTGAATTGCATCAGATTGTGGTGGTTTTATGTACAGGCAGCATAAGAAAGTTCATGTCACCCCTGCGGCCAGAAACATCACTACAGTATATGTAATACATGCTGGGTGGGGCCCTGGGGGTGACATGAACTTTCTGATGCTAACTGTACAGTTGAACCAGTCTAGTGTCAACCATGTTTGGGATTCAACTTCTGACCAACTGGTCAAGGTGAAGATGGGAAACATCCTGACACACATGAAAAGTAGAGCTATATCTTATCTTTCTTTGATTTTGAAATTTAAAATTCCTCACCATATTCACTGACAAAATGGTATTTGTTCTTCAGAATTAGCCGGTGTTGAAAATTTGGATCCTGGTGAAATCACTGCTTCATCCAAAGGGAAAAAATGTAGGGTTGTTTCTCAACCCAATGTTGATCCTGATGTGTCAGTAAGCCAGGCGGTGAAGCCTGCAGCCAAGCAAAACCAAAAAAATCATCTCACTTCCAAGGTAGAGGTTCCACTGGTGAGAGGTTATCATGATATCATCAGATGACAAGGGACCTCAAAAAGTCAAACACAATTTTGGATCTTCATCAAAGCAACTTATTGACATCATATCAACAGGCGCACAACAAAAGATTACCACAATTGAGGACTCAGATGATGATGGATCTCAATGAGTGAAAAACAACTCTGCATTTACACCAAAGCCACTTATCAAAAACAATTCAACAGTCACATGACAGAAAATCACATTGACTGAGGACTTGCTTATGCTGTGACCCATGTAAAGACCAAGAAAGTCTTGTGACAGATGCAAGGTTGAAAGAGGTTTCAGAAAGAAAGAATTTTGGTGCCATTGCGGAGCAGAGAAAAAGATATTAAATGGGGGGTGAACTGAGGCGGTACGAGAGCACTGGAAAACAGGTGGGTTTCTATTCACATTCTCTTCTGATAGCTCTTTGAAAAAGCTGATATTTCAACTCCAATTTGTATAACTAGCTACATGCTGAAAGAAGACCTCTGATATACTTTCTAGTAAAGTTTTGACAAGCTTCTTTTCTCCTAAACCTTCCAATCCTACTGCCATCAAGCCCCTTAAAAGCGGCTACATCGAGGTTGGATGTCCTGGCTTGAACAATACTACCTGGATCCGACCAAATGCAAGACATTCCATTGAGTATTTGCTCCAACACACTAGTTTGGTGTATTGCGGAAATCTATGATACAAGGTCTGTCAAGAGTTGTTTGGTGAAGATTTGAATGAAAAATCTCTATCAAAGGACAACAAGGACAAACTCTTAGTCATCTTGGATGCCTGACCCATTTGGTTGGTTAAACGTCATGGTTCTCAAAACACCATATATTCTCTGACATGCCACATTTGTACGCAAAACAACCAATCTGGAGACAACCTGCTCCATGTGCCGCAAGATTAAAGAAGTGTGCAGTTTGATCAGTGCACTCACTCATGATTATGCCAAAGACAATGCCCTCAAGTATATGACCAACACAATTATGATGGCTGATCTGTATCATCAAAAACTAGTCAGTTTCTGGCACTCTCCGGACATGTGACAAGTCTCTTGAGTCTTCACAAGGTGGAGACTTTGGGGATTACTTATCACACGCTGCTATATTGGCAAAGAAGGGACTTTTTAAAGATAGGGAAGCTGTTCAAGGATTGATCATGGGGGTCACAGTGCAAGCAGAGCATGAAGATGCAGAAAAATATCTTTGAGGAATGCAAGTGGACCCATATCTTGATGATTGTCTCACAACTCTTGGAGTAATGAGTCGTAGCGCGCTCAACCTTTTCACAAAAACCTTTTCTGGTCAAACCGCACGGAGTCAGCGTCAGATTCAAGCTTGCAAAGGTGGTAAGATGGAGCCTGGGATAAATGTTGCAAACTTCAATCAAATTGCAAAAAATCTAGCCGCCCTCAATTACTCAGGTCCCATAGCTGCAGCTTCTGATCAGACAGTCTGTGTCAAAACATTGCAACACCACAATGGGTTTCTGGTTGGTGCACAAGGTCCAGATGTGCCTTTTGAAAATGCTGAGGAGCTTCGTGACCTAGTGGAAAAGATAGTCAAAGAAGACAGATCA
The DNA here is from genome assembly GCA_002157025.1 of Melampsora abietis-canadensis. Classification (NCBI taxonomy): domain Eukaryota; kingdom Fungi; phylum Basidiomycota; class Pucciniomycetes; order Pucciniales; family Melampsoraceae; genus Melampsora; species Melampsora abietis-canadensis. Next base: position 8,190 of record KZ124407.1, on the reverse strand, counting down.
TGCTTGCAGGTAAGCCTGTTTCACACTTTCCTATGTCTTTCAATTTATATTCTGAGATTTTTGGTCTAGATACGGGCATATACCATTCAGGTACCCCTCCCGAATATTCCAACATATGTAGTAGCCATCCTAGCTAGTTGTACAAATGAAGGAGCCAAACAAATCACATCTGAGCATGAGCAGGTCATCTCACTTGCTCATGAGGCTGGTATCAACATCCTTTCAATGGGAGCTGATGGGACTGCGACTAAGATCTCTGCTCAAGAAAAGCTGCTTCAAAAGGCAACTCAATATTATAATTATTCAAAAGCAAGTCTTTGTGTTTGTATCAAGATACCACTTTTTGGGAATCCACCCCGCCCAATATTAAGCATTCAAGACCCCAAGCATGCACAAAAGACTGGTGCAAATACGTTGATCTCGGGTTCTTGTTTGATTGTGATTGGAAGATATGTAGTCATTATTCAACAGCTTGCTGAGATACTTAAAATGCCTTATTCTCCGCTTCAAGCTAAGGATGTGTTTGATTCTGACAAACAAGACAATGGCCGTGCACTGCAAAATTTCTGTGCTCCAACTCTAGCCGCTTCCCTTTGTCTTGAAAACATTACCGGTCTGGCAATATACCTCTATGTCATTGGGGAACTGTTTGATTTGTGGTTGAACAAAAAGATAGGTCACCACAAACATATACGGTCTGTATGGACCGCAAGCTTTTTCCTACAACGTTGGAGAGCTTACCTTCAAAAACGCGACAAAGAAACAAACGGTCTAATGAGTTTTCATCAGGATTTCATCTTGCACCCAAGCTTCAAGATATTTTCTACTCTTCCTACAACACTTCTTGCTTTGATCATAGCTCATTGCGGTACTACCCTGAATATCCTCTCTATCTTTGGAAACATAGAACTGAGCCTTGCAAGCATATATTTGGCTGGATGCGAGTCATATCACCACACTTCTCAGTCCTTGATGCTAGATTCATGATGCCTAAAATCCATGCTGCTGTTAAAAGTGTCATGGGTGGCAAAATAAAGATACCACCCTCCAGGCACTTGCACGCTGGCTACCAAGATGCATTTGGCAACAAAGAAAATGTTGAGAACCTTGAGCTCGTCCAAACATTGCCAACAGTTGCTGAAATCACACAAGAACTTACCATTGCCAACAAGATTGCTAACAGCCTGGCGCATTTAGCCGGAATGGGTCCGTTAGAACCAGAAGACGATGATCTAGATATTGAAAATGAGTTTGAGGACCTTCAAGCACCTATTGAGGATGACAATCCAGGTGCGTACATATATATTCAATACAAACTATTTAAATCGGTTTCTTCATTTCTAATCATAAACTTTATTCAGATGAATCGGTATGTGCAACAAAGGATTATCAAGTGACATACAGCTCTGAGTCTGGAGACTGGCCTGAGGATGTTGCTTCTTCTGAAGTCGCTATCTTAGCCAAGGAGCAAAACAAGATTAACCTTTTACTCAATCAAGTACCTGATGAGGATTGATTTGCAGTCATCCTTGGTAGATACCAAGTTTTTTGGTTGAGCAATGGTCATTTTGTATTGTTTCTTGTTGTTATTTTGGTCTTTCTGTTACATACACTTCTTTTGGGTTGTATACAAAGTTGAGCTCAGCATTATTCTATGATTGATGCATGAAAAACATAGATCATGCCATGTGTGATTACTAAGCCCCCAAAGCGCGAGCCTCCCTTGAGGCCTACAGAGGAGACATTCTGTGTGTTTTTACAAGATCACTTCTTATAAAAAGATGCCTTGCACAATCACTCCAAAAATTTATCACTTTGAGCTTATAATGAGGTTATCAACTGAAGATCTGGACTTGCATCCAAGTTTTGTTGGTACTGGCACTCAGCAAATTATCATTCCCTTCAATCTAGTCAGAGCCAGATATAGGCAGTTTTGATTTTGGATTCTCTTCTTCTGGGCTGAGTTGAAGGAGGTTCAATACCATCTTGAAGCTATGCATATGACAACCAACAAATTGTACCAGGCATCCGCTCAGACCTGATTCCCACGGAGCAAAAGTGACTTCCACTAGTGACCAAAACCATGGGAACAGGATGAGGCCATTGCCCATCAGGGTCTAGGAACCGAGTCAGCCTCGGGGCATGGCCGGGATCCTTGCCTTTGTTGAGTCCGGACAATTCACTCAACCTGATCATCAGTTTTACTTTTCTCCATGATCAATTAAACTTTTATCGTTTTCTTTGAATCCACTCTACAATCGAATCTCAAAGAAAGAAGCGAATGGATCATCTCATTCAACCCTCTCGACCCTTCATTCCCCACTGCTACGAATTAACCAACAATTTCGAATCCTAAGGCGGCTTAATTGATGGAGTGCGATGTATGCGAGCAGCCTGGGCGTCGAAAGTTCTTTTGCGAAGTCTGGTAGGTAGACAAAAGATACTCAAATCGGGACAGACTCGTTGCTAAACTAGCTTTTTGATTTGGTTGGCGTCTTCAGTCTCAAAGAACGCCTTCTCATTCATCGCTCCTCGCTCAAAAGACTCGGAGAAAACCACGAAGCAACTGTCAAGAGAGCTTTACCTGTTCTCGAAGCTCCCGATGGCGTACAAGAGCGTCGGATTGCAAAGGCTCGCCGTGCAAAATTACTTTCCGATTGCTTTTCTCTCGAGTCGAAAGACAAACAGGTGACAGATGCGTTACATCAATCACAAGCCATCATTGCCGCCAAAAGGAGTCAGCTTGCCACCAGGCGCAATCGATTAAAACAAGGTCAAGAACAGCTTGAATCCAGACGTAACCCAGCAAAATCTTCGTCCAAACGACAGTCGTGCATCCCGGGGGTACCTCTATCGACTTCTTCTACTACAAATCTCATCGATCTTCGTCACCAAATTCTTATCACAGAGCAACATTGGGGTGAAGTCATCAAAAACCTCATTGTTGTCCGCCGGAGTTTGATTAGTCAGCTCTTGACCATATATCCCATCACTACTCATCGCACGTTAGAGGTCTCTGAAGCGTCACAGACTCAACGATCACAACCTAGTAACCGTAATCAACTTCAAAATGCCACGTCACCACCAGTCAGGAGTGAATGGCGAATATCTGGATTGTGTCTACCTACATTCAGTGAAGTCAAATGTAGGTTCTCATTTCTGCTCACCGTGACGAGATCTATTCAAGAGCTGACCAGTGTAACTCAATATGCCCAGTTTACTCTCGTGAGGAGGTCTCTGCAGCGGCACTGTTTACGGCCCATTTCCTACGACTCACTGCCATGTATCTTGGCGTCAAACTTCCGTTTCAATTAAGCATGGGACCAGTGCTGAGCATTGCTGCTCCTCGTCACAGTGTCTGGAAATCCAGGTAAGCCGTCTGCCAGCTCTCTGGAATTATGCGACGCTGACATGCACTTCGCAACCTCAAAGCTTCCCTGCTCTCTATCCACTTCATCTCCCCATAGGGCCAAACTCTTTGACATCCTCATCCTCCACAAGATCTTCCTCTTATATGGCCTTCCTCACAGGATTAAGCATGCTCGCCTACAACACCTACTACCTCTTCGATAGCCAGCGCTCAGTTCCTTCAACCTCTCAATCTATGGCCTCTCAGCGTTCTCATCCTCACAAGGCTCGGGAAGTCCTTCAAAACTTGTATGCATGTTGTCACAGTCTCGAATTAGGCAATTCGAGTCATGTGACAGGTAAAGAAGTCCTCAAGAGACCTGATAGTCCCTCCGAATTGATAGATATCGATTTGTCACAAATCGTCAATGAAGCATTACAGATCAGATCAGAAGATGTGGTGGAAGATGATTGGAGTTTGATTTGATATAGATGCTCTCGGATTAGCCTTACCGTCAATTAGATTGTACAAAAGAAACCCCTTTTCTGTAATTGTGAAAATTTTGTACTTATATTCCTTGTTCATCATTTCTCTTCACTTACCAAAATTTCTATTGGCATTTGCTACAACTTATAAATCTAATAAGCTTTGACACCTCAATTCCGACTGGCCCTGTTTGACTTCCTCAGTGCTGTAGTTCTTCATCAGTGCTACAATCATACAATATTGCAACATATAGTCTCAAAGTAAATTATAAGGCCATGGGGATATCATAAAACCTGGCTTCCACTTTGAGCTATGCAGGCTCAAGAGGAACCTCCTTTTTGGAGATCATGTTTGATCAGGCAAAAGCAACCTTTTGAGATGAGTTCTTTTATTACAAAACTAGGTCACGCTTTGGTGCCAAGCTGCCACATAGCTACGGTTATATCTTCTTGCAGAACTTCTTATGGTACCATAAGACCTGAACATTTTTATGCTGTAGATATTTATTTGAAACATTATACAAAGGCTTTACCTCCCGGATTGGCAAGTAGTTGAACCATATTAATATACAAAGAATAGCCAGGTATTGATGTTAAATTCTTTCAAATCTCTTAATGGGTGATTGGGGGAAAACAAAACAAAATCCATCCGTGGCTTTGTTTACATTGTAGAGGCAAAGCGGATCAGACAAGGCGGCCAAAACATGGGACTTGGGTTGGGCAACAACATGAATTTATAATGAAGAAGGCGTGGCAAAGGGGCATGGCCTTTTTTTAAACAAACAACCTCTTCCTTTATTATTACACTAGACATTAGGCAGCCAGCTGCCACAGTTTTTGGGATTGACCTAATGTGCAGCGCTTAATTGACCATACTTAGCATCTAAACAGAGGGCAGTCAGGATTTACTTGAGTATAAGTCAGACCAATACCTCCCTCAATGAGCCTTCATCATTTGTGCTTATACATAAAATACCAATGTGCTTCATTTCACAAAGATCATCATTTATCTTATGTGCCCAATGCTATAGCTACAGCCTACGTCTATTGTCCTATTCAATGCCATTTGCTGCTTGGACGTGTTGCACTCACTTTTGTTTTATCTATCCTCAATAATACCGGGTTGTCATTTGACAGTGATGTTAACCACTGAATGTACAGGCCTGATGGGGCACAATAAGCTTATAGCACGGGAAGCAGCCAATGAACAAAGAATTACGTTTGCCTACCATTCACAGCATGCAACTTGCGCCTTTGACCATTTGCCCTGACATCTGTGAGGTCATCAATTCACAGGGCAGTGAGAAATTCCACACTGTTTGCGTATTCATGGAGCCTCCTTATTGTTGAGGCAAACAGCTGCCAATGTTTTCACATGTCCCACTTTTGTAACAGCTCAAAAACCTGACCTTACCCATGGTCCACACTTGCTGTCATTGTCTCACTCAGAACTGTGGCAAACAAACATTAAACACATTCTAGGCCCTCCCCAGCACCATTTGTAGCCTATAAAGGTACTACACTGTTTGCCTCCTCAACACTCACCCTACACCACGTAAATATCCGTGTAGCACGTCAACATGCACACACAGAGGGTTTTGAAACAAATCTCAAAGTCTTTTGGTCGGACGTAGACTGAGATTGTTGTTGAGCACCCTTTGTGCTTTGTGATTTGATTAAAGGATTTGCACAATCCTCTGTTGTCAGCAGGGGTCAACTGACTTTCAACCTCCCAGATGATAAGGGGAAGATGTGCTTGCTATGGCACCTCTTTGATGGGTCATTACAGGGTCTAAGGAAAGTCTTTGGTGTGTGTGCATTGAGGTGCAACAAGGATAATTAAATGATGCTACCATCTTCTCTCACACTCCGGTAATCATTGGCTCCAAAGTTTGCCTATTACAAACTCTGGATTTACGGAGAGCAGAATCAATTCCTGTGCCAACCATAAATCACAGGTACATCATCATCCACACATGTCCATACTTCCCAATTCCAGCCTCAACATGAATTGGAGCGGTGTTTTCCGCTGCAACCAAATGGTAAGACGTCCTGCATCCCTGTGGTAATTATGTTAAATCAATGTCCTCAGATAATTTGTCCATCCAGTGGCGGGNCGGGCCTCTGCAATGATGCATGAAAAGTACCTTACAATTACTTCCAGGAACAACTTCCACAATCTGGCACCACTGGGCTTTCTTCACTCACAGTTGCTGTCTTATCCCTGCATACCGTCCTGGATGAATTTATTGACTCAGCGAGTGTGTGCTTGCTTGCAGTAATATAAACAACACCATTCTTGTTGTTGACCCCAACACTATTACTTTCTTTGACAACTTTGCTTCACATTTTCCTGCACCATTCCAACCATTACCATGAACAGCTGTGGGCATGTTGTACAATGCAACATTGGTATTTCCTTGAGTTTCAATATTGATTGCTGGGTTATTGTAGCTACGCGAAATGTTTGGAATTATACTGTGAGTCAATTCATCTCTGTCCTTGTGACTAGAAGTGATCAATATCAGTCAGGACACATTTTTCACTAAAATGTAACATACAAAGCATAAAAAAGGTGATAAAATATCAAAAATCAACATCAAATTAGAATTAAACCATAAAGACAAAAAAACAGGTGTATTTTGAAGCCTCTTTAAAATAGAGTAAAATTTGGTGTTACAATTTATAGCATATATGAAGAATAAATTTCTTTGATTCTTCAATCTTAATAAGAGTTTCTTTGAAACATCTTCTTGGTAGCACTTGTTAGATGTGTTGTTGATGAAAATTTTGAACTGTATGTTTGAATCCACCACTTACCAATATGGAGTGCCAATCTGATGCAAAAGTGTGTCTTACCCCATTTTTTAAGGATACCATGCCTCTCCAATGTATTGTGTGATGAGAGTTGAAAATCATGGCCCAGTGTGAACATATTGGATTGAGGAGAGGATTGTGACTCAACAACCTGGTTGTGGTATTGGAGATATTTTTTTCTGAAAGGGATAAACTGGTGTATAGGCTGCCTGTAAACCAGGAAGAACAACAAATGTTGAAACTGAACAATAACATCTTTGCAAAAAGTATAGTGCACTCTGGCATGAGCCCAAAAACCGCTGGTGCCTAAAACTATGCATTGCTCATGAGCTTGACAACCTTTGGCTCCATGGTCATATGTGAGCAATGTGGGATGACCGCGCAAGTCCTGAATTATATAGTTCAGGTAAACTGTTGTTCAATGTTTTGGTTCAATCAAGGAAAACTTTGAGAGGAAAGGCACAATTTCATCACTAGAGATGGTCAGGTCAACTGAATGGTTTTATTTGTAACCATGATTTTGGACCTGGCTAATAACTGTGGGAATGATCACATGCAGTGATCTGGAAGTCAAATTTTTCTGTCAAGAACTTTCTACTGCCTAATCATTGTTACAATATTAATATAATAGATCCAGGAGCATTATTAATATTACTATTCAACCATTTCATGTTCAGTCCAATGCCAAACCTGAACATTGACATAAGTGTTGTTCTTTAACACGTATGTCCAATGCTAACCCATTTGTGGCTCAACTTCCAACCTTATTCTGAGGGTGTTGGCATGCATTGTCTTGGACTCTCAATTAATGGATTCTACACTCCTAATATCTCATCAATCTTGGCCTTATTGTGATGAATTATCCACGTTTTGGATACACTCATGTCCAATGTGTGACTAAAACATCCATTTGTGTGCTTTAGACAATGCATGGGATTGGTGTGATTTAGGAAGGGTGATAAAAAGTGAGATGGATAAACAGAAAGCAGAAGTGGAGTAAATGGAACATAGGTAAGGGATGGGAGAAAAGCGTCAGATGGTGAGGTTACAAGCACTTTGTATATGATTCAAAAGGAATCACAAAGGTGCATGATAACGGCTGACCAGCTGTGTAACAGGGCAGGAAAAATAGCTGCAAGGACAACCAACCTCATTGAAATGAAGGCAATGGTAGGTAGTAGACCAAACTGGTTGAAGTCAATGCTGCAGTAGCCCCAGTCAAAACGGCATTGGAGAAACTGCTGTGTGCAACTTGTGAAGAGCACTTGGTTGCCTGACATTTGAAAAAAGTTGAATGGCTATGCAACGCATAGTAGAGGCGCTAGCGCAATGAAAGAAACAAATGTTGTATGTTGTGCGGCTTTGGTAATGCAATATTCTGTAGACGTAGAGCTGGCAACATAAATGGCTGGGCTGGCAAGAAACAGACCATGCAAGCATAGGCTTTTTTTCACACAAACATGAGCTTCTTTATTATCATAAGGGAAGTGGATTATAGTTGATACCCTTGACAAGTTGAAAATGGATCACTCAAAGAGT
>KZ124402.1:2582-16259 GCA_002157025.1 Melampsora abietis-canadensis | reverse complement strand
ATCATCATCATCATCATCATCATTCTCAATGTCATCTTCATCCAATCATCATCATCATCAATCAAACTCACAACATTCTCATTCAAATCCAACACCAGGTCCATCATCACATCAAACAACTCCTCACTTACCATCATACAGACCTCATTCTACAATCTATCCACCATCTCAACCAGCTCCATTATTCTTAGAAGATGAAGATGATTTCGATGAGAATGGAAGATATATAGATTCAGCCCTCTTATCGGTCAATGATCCAGATTATAGATTAAGATTAACTAGATCAGCCACTGAAACGATTCATGAAGCGATCTCAGAAGATGATCGTCGAAGGAAAGCCAAAAAGAAACGATTAGGTCAAAGCTCAAGTAAGGATCCGTTAGGACGTAAACGATTTCAAAGAAGATCAAGACCACCTACTGCAAATTCAAATTATACAACCCGGAAATCTTACTTAGATCCTAAACTACCTCCATTACCTATCGCACCCGATCTAGATCCACCTCCATTACCTACTATTCTTGATTCAGGTGAAGATGAACATACTCAAAATTTAAAAGAATTAGAAGATTCTCCGGCTGCTGATTTCAAAAAACAACAAAAGAAGAACAACAAACACTCAAATCGGCCTTTATTCTTGAATCAAAGAAGATCTATCTATGTCAATCTGGTCTTACCTACTGGTCAGATTGATAGGAATGGTGATCCATTGGCTAAATACGTCAGAAATAAAGTTAGAACTACTAAATACACAATCATCTCCTTCTTACCAAAGGTATCTCGTTCAATCCTCTCTTCTTTTCTTACTTACTTCTCTCTAGACTGATCACCCACTTTGGCTTTGACAGAATCTCTTTGAACAATTTCGAAATGTAGCCAACATCTATTTCCTAGTCTTGGTCATCTTTCAAAACTTTCCGATCTTTGGAGCTGCCACACCCCAAGTGGCGATGTTACCGTTACTCTTCATCTTATGTGTCACAGGAGCCAAAGATTGTTTTGAAGATTATCGTCGATACATGTTAGATAACAGTGTGAATAACTCACCATGTACCCGATTAGGGGATTGGAGGAATGTTAATGTACCCAGAGCAGGAGGTGGATCATGGTGGGAGAATTTAGATTGGCCATGGGAAAAGCATGATGTTCAATTAGATTCGTTAGGACAACAGCGTAAGATTACTAAAGGGGTTAGGAAGTTGAGGGAAAGAGAAAAAGGCACGTTTAATACGGATTTCTTAAGAGAATCGAATTTGAAGAATCAGGTTGAAGATCTGGATTCGGAGTCCGAAGATGGAAATCAAAGAAGTACTGGTCAAAGTTCTGCTCCTAGTAGATCAGTACTTGATGCTGCTTTAAGTGAAATGAACATCGGATCCGAACCATCCATGACACCCAAAGCGACCTCTTCAATCCAATCCAGGCAACGAAAATCATCGTCAGAAGTCGTGGATTACACCACTCCTACCTCCGGAACGGCTAAATGGGAACGAACCCTATGGAAGAAGCTAGAAGTAGGAGATATCGTCTTACTCAGAGAAGATGAAGCCATCCCAGCCGATCTAGTGATCTTATCATCCTCAGATCCAGATGGCCAATGTTTTGTAGAAACGAAGAATTTAGATGGAGAGACGAACCTGAAACCACGGAAATCGATCAAATCGACCAAATCGATTTCGAATGAAGAAGATCTAGAACACGCTCATTTCTTAATCGATTCAGAGCCACCTAATGCGAATCTGTATGCTTATAACGCTACGCTAAAGTATTGGACTCAAGACGAACGTGAAGGACGTGAACATCCAGTGACGGAAGGTCGCAAACTTGAAAAAGGTTCAGAGAAGAGAGAAGTGATTGGGATCAATGAGATGTTATTGAGAGGTTGTACGCTTCGGAATACCCAATGGGTGATGGGTTTGGTGGTCTTTACTGGTAAAGATACTAAAATCATGCTGAACCAAGGTCAGATCTCTTTCTATCTCTCTTTTGATCTTCCGAAATCCTGATTGGTTTGTTTTCGAATCGAATCCTCTTAGGTGATACTCCATCCAAGAAAGCCAAAATCTCAGATGAAACCAACTATGCTGTCATCATCAACTTTGTGATCTTGGTCATCCTCTGTGCAGTCAATGCAATCGGAGATGGAATTTACTCTGGCAATACGTCGACTAGCGCTTATTATTACGAACAGAACGCAAGTATCTCTTCAATTGCTACATTAGATGCTTTGGTCACTTTTGGGTTTGTCTTTTCTGTCTTCTTTCTATCTTTGTGATGATGTATGTTGATCGTCTGTGTCTTATCAATCCCATTGAGGGTGTTTTAGTGCCGCTTTGATCTTGTTTCAATCGATTGTACCGATCTCCTTAGTCATCACTCTCGAATTTGTTCGAACCATCCAAGCTCTCACGATCTTCAGAGATATCGAGATGTACTATGAACCATTGAATTGTCCAGCTGAACCTAAATCATGGAATCTCTCAGACGATCTAGGTCAAATCGAATATATCTTTAGTGACAAGACCGGCACCTTGACTCAAAACGTCATGGAATTCCAACGTTGTTCGATTTCAGGTATAGCTTATGGAGAAGGTGTGACTGAAGCGATGAGAGGCGCAGCCAAGAGAGGGGCCGATCATGACGCTTCTGCATTAGATGATCCGACTTTAGCTGCAACTCATCTAGCCGAATCGAAACGAAAGATGATCGAACTGATGAACCGACATTTCCGACACCGATACTTGAATGCCGAAAGTCTTACATTGATCTCGCCGGCATTAGTTGAAGATCTGTTTGATGAAAACGGAGCAGCAGAACATCGAGATCGAATGATTGCGTTTTGGACAGCCCTCGCATTGTGCCATGATGTGATCGCAAGCAAAACGGATGGGAAAATCGAATATAAAGCCGAAAGTCCGGATGAAGCTGCATTAGTAGCCGCAGCAAGAGACTTAGGATTTGTGTTCGTGAGGAAATTAGGTGATCAACTTGAATTAGAAATCCTAGGACAACGACAAAAATATCAACTTTTGAAGATCATCGCATTTAATAGTTCTAGGAAACGGATGAGTAGCTTGGTTAGATGTCCGGATGGAAAGATTCGATTGATTTGTAAAGGTGCGGATAGTATAATCATGTCGAGATTACGATCAGATCATGATCTCGAATCAAAGAACCGAACGAATTTAGATTTAGAAGCCTTTGCAACTGCTGGATTGAGAACCTTGTTGATCGGAAGTAGAGAGGTAGAGGAAGAAGAATATGTCAATTTTGATTCAGAGTATAGTAGAGCCAGTGAGATTGGAGGAAAAGAAAGAGAAGAAGCGATTGAGAAGGTAGCTGATGGGTTCGAACGTGGATTAGAGATCTTAGGTGCTACTGCCTTAGAAGACAAATTACAAGAAGGCGTACCCGAAGCGATTGAAAAGTTACATGAAGCAGGCATCAAACTATGGGTCTTGACGGGAGACAAACTCCAAACGGCGATTGAGATTGGATATAGTTGTAATTTGTTAAAGAATACGATGGAGATCATGATTATTAGTTCGGATACTGAGCAGGGTGCTAGATCTCAAATCGAACAAGGCCTAGAGAAGTTGATGTCAGTGTTTGATGAGAGAGATAGTGATGGTCGACAAGATTCATTGCCGCCTAGGACTGAACATGATGAGACTGGGACGATCAAGATGAGTACTGATGATGGTAGAAGTACTAGTTTGAGGAAGAAGAGACCATTGGATGGGTATGCGGTGGTGATCGATGGTGATACGTTGCGATATGCATTAGATAGTTCTTTAAAGGCCAACTTTTTAGCTCTTACCATTCAGTGTGAGACGGTGGTGTGTTGTCGTGTGTCTCCTGCTCAGAAAGCATTGACGGTCAAATTGGTCAAGGAAGGTAGAGGTGCGATGACATTGGCAATCGGGGATGGTCAGTTCTTCATCACTTTATTCCTTATCTTCTTTTGTAGAAGTTCTGTTGCTGAATTTCATCTTTTCTTCTCAGGTGCTAATGATGTAGCCATGATTCAAGAAGCTCATATTGGAGTTGGGATCGCTGGATTAGAAGGTGCTCAAGCTTCCATGTCAGCCGATTATGCATTAGGCCAATTTCGATTCCTAACCCGACTCTTACTGGTACACGGAAGATGGTGTTATATTCGAATAGCCGATATGCATGCCAACTTTTTCTTCAAGAATATCATTTGGACATTGGTACTCTTTTGGTATCAAATCTATTGTAGTTTCAATGGATCATACCTGTTTGAATATACATTCATAATGTTATATAATCTAGTCTTTACTTCCTTACCGGTCGGATTGATGGGAGCGTTTGAACAAGATTTAAGTGCGAATGCTTCGATGGCCTTTCCTGCACTCTACAAACGTGGCATTGCTGGATTACAATACACAAGAGCCAAGTTTTGGTGTTATATGTTGGATGGAACGTATCAATCTGCAGTTTGTTATTGGATACCTTATTTCGTTTATTTCTCTTCGCCTACAGTTTCGGTTACGGGAAGAGATGTGAGTATTTGGGAATTCGGGACAACGATTGCGGTAGGGGCGGTGTTTGCGGCCAACAATCTGATCGTGATCAACACTCGATATTTTCCTTGGTTCATTGTGATCGTCTTAACGGTTTCTTCTATCATGGTGTTTGTTTGGACAGCGATCTATTCAGGTTTAGCTGATTATTATTATAAGGATGTAGTGTTATATACATTCTCGACCTTTGAATTCTGGGCCTCGTTTGTCTTAGTGCAAGTCTTAGCAGGAGTACCACGGATGATTTATAAGTATCTGCAAATCCAATATTGGCCAAAAGATTCGGATTTGATTAGAGAGATGATCATTGGAGGATGGAAGGAAGATGGACGGATCGGAGGAGGGATTGATGAAGAAGAATCGAGGAGTAAACAGATGAAATTGGTGGAAGAGGTGATTGAGAAGGATCGAGCGGAATCGAAGATGTATAATGAGAAGAGTTCGTCAAGTAAACTACATCATCCGATTCGAAGATCTTATTTAGCTACTCAAACTCAATCGAGAGCTGAAAGTGTCGAGATGACCGCAGTTGTAGAAACGATACCAGTGATCAGGCTTTCGAGCGGGAACGGCACCTCAGCCGATCCAATGACCCCACCCTTACCAACTGCAATCGGCGAAAGATTACGATTAGACAACGGATTCGAATCACCACCCCCATCCCATATCCGAAACCGAACCAGATCCTGGACCGAAGAATCCGCACAAGAATCCTCACGACGGATTTACCTACCCGACGGTAGCCCAAGTTCTGCACAACTTTATCATCAATCACATTCAGCTTCAGATGCCCAACCGATGCCTTCTCAGCCTTCATTGTCAAACTCGTTGGGAATCAATGGACCGGATGATTTGGTGCCTAGTCCGGGTAGCTTTAGAACGGCTTCTGAAGGAGTTCATCGACCGATCCATCGTTGAAAGCGAAAGCGTCTTACGTTCTTAGATCTCTCTTTTCTGTCCTTTTTTGTTTGCATAGTGTTCTTCTTCTTTTCCTGTTTTTTTTCCTTTTTTCCTTTCTTTCTTTCTTCTGAAAAAGCTAATCTGTAGCATTGTTTAGATTCTTTCTTTCTTTTTTTTCTTTTTTCCTTAAACCTTTATCTTTTTATATTATGTTTTGCATGTATTTCTGTTTTCTTCTTTTTTTTCATTTTTACGGTTTGCAATTTGCTTTTTTTTATCTTAATAAAAAAACAACAAACCATTTTAATATTTAATATTCAATATTTAATATTTAATTTGTTTTTTCCTTTTTTTCTTAAGAACTGAAATAAAATTCATTTACGATTTTTTTTGTTACATATATATATATAAGCTTTTTCTACTTTCTCTTTTCTTCTCATAAATCGTTTCTCTCTTCTTCTCTCATGTGTGTGTGTGGGGGGGGTGGGTGTGATTTTTTTTTTCTCCAACAACTTCGGGTTTCATTTGCATTTGTCATTATCTCTTCATCAATTTTCCTTTTTTTTTTCTTCGGATTCTTCCATCTCGGATTTGTTTTCTCACATCTTTGTTTCCAATCTTCAACATTCATTTTACGATTTTCTTTCTTGCTTCTTTTTACATTGTGAAATATCCAATCTTACACCGAAATTCATCATTTATTCTTCATTTGCTCTTGGTTGTCAAAACCGGGAGATGAGAAAAAAAAAGAGAGCAATGTTGTACAAAGTTAACTGAAAAGAACAACGGTACATGTGTGTGTGTGTGTGTGTTTTTCTTGCATTATGAGTGTTGAAGTTACTTTTCAATCATCATATCATGTTCAATCATCAAAATGAATGGTTTCCTTGAATCCCATGCCTCATCTGGATGAGGACAGGACAAAAATCAAGCGCCCAATGGGGGGCTCGAACCCCCGACAATTCGATGCCCTCCCTGTGGGATGCAACTTTGTAAAAGTCGAATGCTCTACCGACTGAGCTAACCGGGCTGTGATATCCAAACCATTTTAATAGTGACAGCCAGAGTTCTGCTATACATCGCAGCAGGAAAGCTGAATACAAAGCATCAAAAGGCCAAGACCCTGAACAAACTCCAAAGACAACTCACTGCCCACATTGCATGTGTTTAGGAGTCATGAAAGTCGATATAGTTGACAACTTGAGAGAATTTTTCCAGTAGAATAAATTCAAGGAAAATTCATCCACAGAGTCTAACCTGATTGTGTTCTTTGGACTCAATAGTTTGATGTATGATTGAAGTTATTTTGAATATCTTCAATTTGAACATGCTGATCTGAGGTGCCTTCCTTTTTGCGTTGTATGGTCAAAATCTGATATGTTCTTCAATGAAAGTTTGCATGAAAATAGTTACTTGGTGACAATCATCATGCTGGTTGGCATATGTTTGGAAAGGTTGTGTGTGACATGTCAGTTGTAATGATAGGTAGAGCTTAATGGATCCAGTCAGCAAGAAATGGTAACAGAAATCCCCCAAATAACATGACAATCAGGACTGGAAAGATGAAAGAATCAGTCTTCAGGTTTTATGGATGAAAGCGGATTTCTCTTTGTGGGCAATGTGTTCGTATGGTTAGATTGATCAAATTTCGAATGTAGATGGTCTCTCAATGACTCATAAATCAAGATCACCAAAAGAACACCAAAAGAATTGAAAGATTGCAACAAAGGTGAAAGCTCTGATTTAATCAATTGTGTACAAATCTTGATCAATTAAGAACAAAGAGTGACAAAATTATATGAACCAAGACTCATGTCATCAATCAAACAAACCAACAAGATACCTTGAGAACAGTCGCAGTTCGTTTTGTGAAAATAACATCTCTTTTGTTTATGATCAAAAATCAAATAACGAAAACGATCAAATCAAACAAAACCAATTGTCAAGTTCTAAACTTCAAATCTGATTCAATTTTTTTCTTTCAAAAAATCTTTCTTTGTTTTTCGAAAACTTCAATTTAAGATCATTTCTTCTGTTTATCAATGGGTTTGGCCCTGCTTTGATTTCTCATTTCGGTTTTATTCTTCTAATCAACTGATTCAAATGCAGTATCTTTTCCAACAGTTTCTTCTACATCAAAGTTTTCGACTAAATCAGGTACGTCATCATCATCATCCGTAGGTACTACGTTCGAAGTCTTGTTCAAGCTGTGATTCGGTAAATCCTGAACAAAACAACCAAGCAGAAAGAAATTGATCAGCTTTCGAAAAGACATGTGGAGTGCGTTTTAAAACAAAGAGATGAACGAACTCCAAGAGATGAAGCTAATCGACGTAAATTAGCGATTGACTCGGGACCCAATTGAGGTAAGATTCCTGGAACTAATTCTGTCAGGTCTTTGTCTTGACCAGCTCCATGAATGGCGAAAGTGTTCATGTTGGCTGCTCCATGAACTGATTCATGGAGTGATCCAAAGGTCGCAAAACCCATGATCAGTTTCAAGACCAATTCATAAAGAAGGATCAGAGTTGATCGAAAAAGACCATCATGATCGATAGCGATGACAAGGATGGGGCGCTTACCTCTGGGGTTTGCAAAGTGAAGAATCTTGCTACCTTCTTCCTTAAACATGTTGACTTCTTCAATACCAGACATCGATTGGACATTCAACTTCTTAAGTGCAGCTTGAAGCTTCTTATCCTCTCCGGTACCTCCACCCATTCCTAGACCTTTTGGTCTCTTGATCTCTTTCCTCCTTGGTTGACCTTTGCTAGCTATAGGGACGATCGAATGAGTTAGACTTATCGATCATCTCATTGATTGATTCTAGATACTTACCAGTCTTGGTCTGAGCCTGAAGTTGTTTAAGTTTTTCAGCGTTCATGATGAAAGGAAGATTGAAAGATCTAAAGGATCGAATGAAATGATTCAGGCGTTAGATACCTTCAACCTGAGTACTATCTTTAGTGTTTTGTTTGATTGTAGAGAGTATGAAGGCCAACCTGAGTTGAGAATGGATGAGAAGTTGATGATTGGATTGGATTGTGGATTGGATTGAGTGTTTATAGTTTGGGTTATGTAATCAACAACATTAAGTGATTGATTGAAAAATTTGATCGATTGATCGGTCCATTCAATTCAATTCAATTTGATTTGATTTGATTTGATTTCTATTTTATTTCTATTTTTTTCAAAACTATATTACCAAAATTGATCGCATTACATAATTAATACAGTTTGGAAGGACAAAGGAAGTGAACTTTTTCAACTGATCAGATTTGCAAATGCAACAATCCTCATCTTTCAGGTATTGACAAGTTGATCAATTCATCAACTTCGTCATGGCGCTTTTCCTTCCATGTAAGAATAATCTCATAAATCACATCTAGAGGTGAACCACTTGGGATGCATATCAAATTTCAATATCTCATAGTGGTTTCTTATCTCATCAAAGGCTGAATCAATTATCTACAAATCAAACACAAAACAAAGAACATTCTCCGTCTCAACATCAAATCACAACCTTGCACCCCGTTGAATTTGAGTATCTTTTCATCGGACCAATTTCAACCAATAACTGCTATATATGAAGTACAACTTGATGAACAATCCTACAAACAAACAATACAATCACGCGCAAGTCTGGTAAGCTGAGTTCCTTCTTGTTCCGTAATCCAAAAAATAGATGACTTACAACCAATGGAGACAACTTTGATATCACCCAAGAAAAAGAAAAGGGATTCAAGTTAATTTCTTGTTTTCCAAACGACAGAAAATGAGAACATACATGAACAACGCCTGGTAAGATTGAAATCAAATGTTAGATAAAAACAGGATTTAGATGTCATATCATATCACTCACAATCTCTAGCTATCGTAGCTTTCTTTGACAATAACGGCACATGCCTATCGCATGGTGGAGATGGTAGAAGAAGGAGAAGTTTCATCACCATCAATATACTTTTGTGATCTCTACATCAAACGATATTCGACACAACCAGAAAGCAACACAGGAAAATGCTTACTGATCCGTTGTTGGTAAATGAGACCAAGCTAGTCTACATTTCACGGAAGCTGCAAGATTACTAAACACAATTTTTGGTATTCAAATTCAAACGTCAGAATATAAAAACCTCCTCAGATAGAACTCGTTCGTGATCTTAATCAAACATACTCTTGGATCACTTTCTTTAAAGAATTTCTCATGTTTTTCGTCTTTCTATGAGTACCCATATCCATCAAATCAAAAAAGTCTGTATGAATCAATGCTGATGAATATGTATCATGATGAGTTTCGGTCGGTAAACCTAAAAAAACATGGTAAAATGCATAAGTTTGATCATGTTTGGACAAGTGAAGTAAAGACGAGGAAAAGGTTGACTTTACCTAAGAATTCTAATGCATCTGATGTGACGAATACCACCTGTCTTGAGTTTTTCCTGAATAACAAAAGCTAAACAATTCCAACCACATGAAGATTGAAGACCAAGCAAAATTGGGTCAATTCAATGAAAGACGCTATCAATTTCTTCTTTCGAAAACTCAACTCTTGAATATGCTGATTGAAAAGAAGATATATTCCCTTCCAAAGTCTCACATGGAGTCTGAGTAGCAAGTTTTGAAAACCCATTAAACTCTAAATCAACCACTTCTTTTTCACGTTTGACAATCGAAGTTAACCAATTTAACTTTGCAAGTTTTCCAGTACGATGTGATGAACTTGAATCTCCAAATTCATTTCTTGATTGATTTCCATAAAGTGTGCCTAGGTCACTAGGAAGGGACTTTGAGGGATTAAGAATTTCATTTGGGTTCTGAGATCTTTGGACGTGTTTGCTCATTGTAGGTGATGGGTTTAATATAATTGAGGTCTGGATGTTTGGTTGGGATGACTCATCAGGCGTTCTCACAAACGTAGCAAGATCTCCAAACGCCTTGATGACGCCTGTGACGTTCTGGTTAACAAGAAAAAGCGCATATCGTACGGCAGTTGAGTACGAAAAGGGAATATAGAGTCAAGTCAAGTGTCGCTCACCACTTGGCCTCCGATATAGTCTGGCGTAACAAAAAGTAAAACAATGGAGTGTCAGCTCTATATGAATGTATGAGAGAGCCATACATGCCAGACTGACAAGTCAATCCGCCCTTTTGATCGAACAGTGGAAGGATAGTGAGTAAACACTGAAATGGAGTTCCATCACTACGATAATTCAGTAACAGCTCCACGCATGGCTCTCCAGCTCTTAGAGCTCGTCGTAAACGCTCAATGGAATTTGGGTTGGTTTTTGGACCTATAGAATTCAACTTTCTTTAGAACACGCTTAAGACAGTTGAACACAAACGTTTTACCTTGTAAAAACCTACAGTAGTTTTTTTCGGTTGATGTCAGATGTTTCCAAAAAATCACTTGTTTGATTGTTTGAAAAGATCATCATGCTCTCACCGACAGTTTCGTCCAATGATGCTCTTGCTATCGTATCCTATATTTCCAATTCATTAAGGAAGAAAATATCTTACATCTCAGTAATTGCTGTTCACACACCATGCCCAAATAATTTACTTACCTGTGACGGCACTTTGTGCGCCGTTTTAGAAAAGATAACATAGATCAAGATCATGCCACAAATCTGAACGCTCGCCTTTGACTCACGCAAATCCAGGAGAAACAATCACAACTGGATTGTCCCTGTTGAAAATTGATATGGTCCGATTTCAAAATCTCGAGCCATGCATCATATTAGGCAAAAAACAGCTTACCTGAATCGGGGGTTTGATAAGACAAAACTATCACCTTTTCGAATTCGAGAAAGTTTGAGTCACTTATCATATAAGTTTGATTATCTATCCAAGGGGATGCTTACCTAGACCACTATAATCTTCCTCTGCTAGACCGCTACCCAATTTCAGCTTGACCAAATTAACTAATTTGTTTGTGATGAAGGCCTAGACATCCGAAAGTGTTTTTGATCTGAACGGTCAATAGTTCATCAGATCAATTTAGAGCTTGAAAAGCCACGTACTTTGAAATCTTGATCATAGAGAGATTGAAGTAACCAACTTCTACTAGGTCCAAACCTGGCTCTTGTGTTAGCTAATTCAGATGCATCAACAAAAGATTTCTTATTCAAAGCTCTTGGTCTAGCGGTTGATTTGATATTTTCATGATCTCGATAATAAATATCTAACAAAATCACGTACTCAATCTCAGTGATTGTAAAGCTCAAAATGGTCCAAACAGATGAGAAAAATACCTAAGAGAGCTTCCGAATGAAGACGAAGTTTGTTCGATAATTCACAAGCGATTGTTTCGTCTACAAATTGATCCAGCTTAATCACGTTAGATGGTAAAGGATTTGGCTCATTCCCTGAGCGTGAATCTTGGCCACTTTTATTGCTTTCAATTAACCATGTTCTAAAAGTTCTTCTAGCTTCAGTATTCATGAGGAAATTCTCAAACTGTGATATATCAAGCAAGCTTAGAATACTGTCCTCTAAATCTTTCCTAAGCACTGTGGTCAAAGGATACGAAGTTAAATTTTCTCTGGAATCTTCTTTGAGTCTTGGTACGTGAACTGGACTAGTAGAGCTACCACAACATGAATCGGGTTCTATCTCATCCCAAACGGTCGAGAAAGTTGAATTTCTTTTATGTTGTTTTTTATATGATGAATTATCATCATCATAGTTGGTTTCTTGGAATGGACGTCGTAATAGTAAGGTGGTTCCATCACTGAAGTGTGTGGTCGAAGCTGGTGAGGTGACTCGTGATGGCACCTCAGAGATCCAATGTGCTGGACTATGGGTGAAAAAGTCAGAAATCTAAATCTTAAAGTTCAAAAGAAAGGTGGACTAAACTCTTCTAATTCTCGAATTCGATTTCTTTCACCGAGTGTAGGATCATATTCTTCTTCTTTCTCACTCCCACTATCACTGATAGTTAACGGAATCGAAACCACTGTTTCACGCATCGATTGAAGTGATTTATGTTGCGAAGTGTCCCTTCCATATGACACTTATGTAATAGTATGATTCATTAGAATTATCATCAGTTATATAGATCGCATTCTTTTGGTACAAAGAATATATGATCAACTTACGATTGAGTGGGTTTTGAACGTGCGATGGCTCCTCTTCTGGAACTTTGACAGGTTGTTGACTTTCACGAAATTTCTCTAATTCGTTTTCGAGATAGCTTCTTATAGTTGGAGACACAGCACGTCTTTGCTGGAAGTCATGCAAGTAAAATATCAGAAAACATATATATCATCATCAATTGAATGGGATGGGAGTTATGACTAGCTAACATGAGGAGGGACTGATAATCCTTCAGTGTTATGCTGTTGAGTAGAGTCACTCAAGGTACGATCCAACATTTGTGCAGACTTGAATTGACCTCGATCAAAGTCTTCGTTCATTCGAGGTGTTCGTTGGTCCATTGATACTAATACTGATCATATCGATTTGTAGTCAATAAACTTTCAGATAAAAAGACTAACTGCGTCACTAGAAAAACATATTATATAAATGCTCACTTTGCTGCTTGGAAGGGGATTCGGACGCGTTGAGACTGTGATATATTGGTCTCCAAAAAGCGACTTTTTGTCAGATGGAAGAATTCATAAGTGCAATCGTAGAGAGATACCATCAAGAAAGGTTCAAAGGAGACTAACAATTGGATCAAATGAATCTTTCGCGAGCCAATTCTCTAAGGAAATACGCGAATCAATTTACAGCGTTGAGAGAAAACGAGGCAGTAAACCTATTCTGGAATCTGAATGAGAAGTTACTGAGCTTTATATCTAATATATAAATACATGTAGTCAGTTTCCCCTCGCATGATCAGAGGCAGTGATCATGTGAGGATTTGTGATAAGTCTTGGCTCAAGACTGTGTAGCTAGAACCGATGGTTCAAAATTGAAAGGTGTAAAATTTCATTAAATCAACTCTATGATCTCATGGATTTAAGTCAAGAGAATGATATTTCGGGTAATGGATTTTGAGCCCGTTTTACAAAAGAAGATCGTACAGAAATCATGAGTGAAAAATTAATTATATGCAGTGAAGCTTTGCAAGATTGTCTATCTCTTCAATCCGATGAAGGATCATGAATGGTGAGGTGCACGAGCTGACGAGGTCATTGATGACGTGTATGTACATGGGTATAAGAATTCGACGTCATTTCTCAAGCCCACTTCAAGCATCAAGACGACGAACTTGATCGCACACAGT
>KZ124398.1:6288-17690 GCA_002157025.1 Melampsora abietis-canadensis | reverse complement strand
TTTCCGCAGATCAGCCCCGATCCTATGTGACTCACCTATTGTAGACCGAATCCAGCAATGCCGGATCCGGTCATCTTTACCTTGCAAACACTTGTATCACGGCGAGCTCCTCTCGCCTCTCGTTGTATCATAACTATTTCCTTTTCCGCACTTTGTAGGAGAGGGAGGACTATATAAAGCCCTTCCCTCTCCCCTTGGAATAGATCCTCAAGTTACTTCTCCTACGCACTTACCGTACCAAGTTGTGATAGGAATCACAACTCTGAAGGCAACTTTTCCGGTGTGCTTGAATGAGAATCGTGTTCAGATCTTTCGACAAAAATAAAAGCATTTGGAAGCGGGATTGTCCATGGCGACGTGTGCACCATCCCCATCAGCCTTTGTAGGCTAATCATCACTATGTACTTAAGTGATCATGTGACCTAGCTCCGTGAGTCCGTGTATACGCGAGATGGTCATGTGACATGAATCGAGACGCGTCGCTCTAAATCCATAAATTCTTGTTTACCTTCCGCTTTACCTCCAGCTCGCCCCATCCTCATCCATCCTCATCCTCATCCCCTTTCTTCATTTCTCATCCATTCTCATTCATCCATCAGTTATTTTGTTTTTGTTTCTTCAGTCACTTTCTTGGGCTCGCTATCACTCCTCTGGAGAGTCAATCTTACCACTTGCATTGCTTGGATCCACAAAAATTCACCCAAACCTTAACTTCAGTATCATCAGTCCGTTTCCCACTTCCGGAAACGTATCACCACTCATCAGTTAAAACCATTATCTCAAACCCATCATGGTCACTACTACCAGACGTCGAGCCGCATCATCTCAACTCACCTTATCCTCTCCTTCCGTTCACTCAACCCCATCCAAACTTAACAAAATGACTCGCACTCAATCTCAAAATCTCAAAATCAATCCGTTTCCCACTTTTGGTACCATTGATGGTATCATCTCTTCCTCATCAACATTTCCATCACCATCAGAAGACGACATTGAAAACTATCAATTATTGTCACCACCCTGTAAAATCAGACGAACGTCTTCAAGACTCACTTCTTCACCTTCCAAACCACTCCCTCAATCAATCTCTTATCCTTGCAAACTTTCGGTCGAGAAGATAGAGTCCAAAAGACTTCAACTCCAAAATATCCAAACCAATATCATAACTCTCCAACCTCAAGGTCGCTGTCATGTACCAGGTTTGCCCAATTTTATATCTTCGAATCGAGCTACGCAAGACAATTCTTGTGGAACTTTGTGCTATAAAAGTACCTCTTGACCTCAGTATGCTGACTCAGATTATTCCCCTTTTGCAACTCCCAGACTCCACTCCCACATCGATAGACTTGGAAGCGACCCCAAAAGCCAAGCAAGTTGTCCAACCCGTGGTCAACTTACCCTTCCTCAATGTTTTCAGTCACGCTCGCCATTTACTCCGATTATCCTCAGTTTCTGATTTAGGAAAGGACGAAATTGTCGGACGATGCCAAGAAGTGAAGAAGATACATCAATTTTTGAATAATCGGTATCACAGCCTGTTTGATAATCACAACTATAATCCAGATGGGGGTAAAAGCCTTTACATATCTGGACCACCGGGTACCGGAAAGACGCATCTTATCAACTCAATCTTACTGAACCCGAATCATCAAGTCCATCAAACTTTGTCATCTTCAGGAATAAGAATTCATTTTATCAATTGTATGGCAATGGGTAATCCACTTGGCTCATCTGGAAGCGTGATTGATTCATCAATCAGTTCGGGTAGCAATTCGCTCGATGATCAACTTTGGCGTAAGATCGCAGTTTGTGTAGGGCTCAAAGACCTTTGTTTCAAAAGTCCTCAAAAGACAAGTAAGAAGTCGACCATTCAAGATCTCGTCAAGAACTTCATCCTCAGCGAACAATCTCAACCCTGGTTGGTGTTTTTCTGCCATCCCTATCCCAAAAAGTGTACGGTCCTGATTTCTCGGTTTGCATTCTGCCCAGTCTTATTGTATTGGATGAGATTGATCATTTGGCCACGTCAAAACAACCCTTGATCACCTCTCTCTTGACGCTTTCACAACTTGCTCCAAATTCCAACTTCACGGTCATCGGAATTGCTAACACGCTTGATCTCACCACTCGATTCACGTGGTCCTTGGAGTCGACGGAAGATGAAGGTCATCGACCTGAACCAGACCTGATACATTTTAGTCCGTTTGATGCAAATGACATGATTCAAGTCGTCAAACAACGCCTTAAACACCTTCTTCCCTCATACTCCAGAGCTGATTTATCTGCTTCAACCTGGAGCTCCTCACCAGCTCAAAAGCTGTTCAAAGAGGGTATTGCGCCTAACTCTGAATCGATTCCCCTATTCCAATCGACTGCGCTGACATTATGTGCGAAAAGGGTATCGACCGTCACAGGAGATCTCCGAACATTCCTTGCGATCCTTCGAAAATTGATCGATATCTTGGAGTCGAGAGCAATTGAAAATAGCGATTTCACTAAACCTACTTCCAATGAAAATGATCCTACTAGTAATCATTCGGTCCTGGATACGCCCACCAAGATGAGAAAATTCAGTCGAATTATATCTACTTCTCAACTCTTACCCGATCTCAAGAACTCTGAATCCCAGACAAATAAATCATTCATCGATCCTACTAGCCACTTCACACCTCTTACCGCCCCCAAGATCACAGCCACCGAGTTGATCAAATACCTGAACCAAAGCAAAATTCTGAATCAATCTAGCACGAGTAACAAAACTTGTTCAGAACTGGAGTGCAAGACCAAGCTCAATGAATTGAACTTGCATCAAAGTCTGGGACTAGTCTGTCTTTGTGTAGCTTGGTCTCGTCATCAAGCCAACGGAGGCGAAGGTGGAGTAGGCAAGAAGACAGCATTTGCTGTTTATAAGGAACTAATGCAAGGCTTGAAGATCGCTGAAGTCAGTGAATGTGAATGGCAAGACGTTATTGAGTCGGGATTGCAGACTAGGGGACTAGTGAACCTTTCATCCTCAAGCTCGTTGAACTCTTTTCTCAGTCCTAGCAGCAGTGTCAGATCAACCACGAGTACACCTTCTAAAAGTAAATTTTCAAGGTCAATGGGATTTTCATCACCCTCCAAATCAAGAATTTCGAATGTATCATCACCCCAGAAAACGCCCAGAAAGAAAAAAGCCAATGATAACATTGAGAAGGATGAAGTTACATTAAGTTCGGTATATGGAATCTCGATCTTGATCAAAAGCTTTAAAAGTTTAGAGAGAGAAAAGAAAGTGATTGATGAGTTGTTAAAAGAGGTGATCATAAATGAAGAAAGATTGATCAGGAAGAAACGTAAATGGCAATCGGATGATCGGAATGAAAAAGAGTTTATAGGTGGAGTTGGAAAAAGGATTGGGAATGATGAGAATGAAGAGGAAGAAGAAGAGATCGTGAAGAATAGGATCGTAGGTGTTAATGATGAAGGATCTGTAAGAGATTAAAAAATGTTACCTGTTATTATATAAGGAATCCTTTTACCGTTTCTGTTGGTTTGAGTCCACACATAATTGTTATGCAGTTTTCAATTTTTAGTTTTCAGTTTTTCAGTTCTCAGTTTTTCAATTCTCAGTTTTTTATCTATTCTTTCTCAGTCTTTGGTGTTATAGGTTTGGGTGTATGGATCATTTTTCACTGCAAGTTCATCTTACATAGGAAAATGGAGTGAAAATAAAAAAATTAAGAGGAGGAGAGAATCAGAAGGGTCGATTGTGATAAATTTCATTTTGCTAGATTCTGCTGTTTAAATCTGTTGTGTGTAAAGCGCGTAATATTGAGTGTGTACAAAAAATTAGGAATGAGATTCCCATAATTGCATTCCGTCTCTTAATAGTTTTGCCTGGCTTGTGCTCAAAATGGATTTCACAATTCCAAGTAACATTTTTTGTGGGATACAAAAAGGGATAATTGTGACAGAAGTGGATGTCACTGTGGTTGGTTCAAATTTTATTTATCTCAAAGGACAAGATGATCAGACCTTTCTTTGGTTTCATCTCTTCTCAAAACTGATTTGATAAATGTCACATTCTTTGGTTCATTGTTTATGGACACTTGTTGGGACTCCTTGTTGGCTCTGCTTTTTTCACACACACCAAATTGGTTCCTTACCTACATCTAAATTGGTCCAATGTTCCACACTTACAACCATTATCCCCATACATACAATTGCAATGAAGGTGCTCAACATTTTCTGATCACACAAAATGAAGCCTACCAAACTGCTGATGTGAATTTTGAAAAGAGACACACAAAAGGCAAGTCCAAAAGGTAAGGACCTGCCCTTATATCTGCCAGATGATCTAGAATGAGAGTAACAAGAAATGATCTGTTCTTCAGAAAATCACAGACATATTGTCTGACAAGTCCAAAGTGGAACCTGAATATCTGAGTTAGGGATAAAATTCCTGATGTAAAAGTTCATCTGGGTATTCAGCTCAAGGGTCAGAAAGCATGAATAGATACTTCTGTGCATATCAATTTTGACTACACCACAAAGCCATGTTCTTGCCAGAGGATGTCCTGACCGTCCTACGTCAAGATGTTGGGGTGGCATCCCAAGTCAGGGCCTCATTGAGATGACCCAGAAATGGGACATTCTCACTTTGTCCCTTGGATACTGTGGCAGTGTCCTCAGTTTGAGGACATTTTGAGAGGCTCTGTGATGGTGTCCAAGGGGAACATCCAGTGATGCCTTGCAGGAGACCGTGTCAGGATGTCTTGCCCTCTATAAAACAGCAGGACATCCTGAATGTATCCAAGTGTCTTTGTGGTGTAAACAGGCTGGCCAGGACTATACCACAGGCTGAAACTGCCCCCAGGTACATCCCAAAAAGTGGACTTGATTGATTTTGATCACATTGATTAACGCTACATAAAGTCAGGTTTTTATATACTTTTCCTCTGTTCCAGCTCTGGTTGCAAAAAAACAGCAGCCAATTTGTCCCATATCTTTCAATTCTCAATTCCCTTCTTCTGGCAAGGAGCATTATCAAGGCATTGGCTTAGATTCAAGCAAGCTTTTCAGTGATATAATCCTTTGGCCAACACAAGTCATGAGGTGGGAGATGAAGAGAGATGCCAACCAACTGAAAAATTACGTAAGGGCCTTCAAAGCTACAAGCTTTTGGGAAACAGCGTAGTTTCAAAAAACAATATATCTATGTTTTGCTACATATGTAGCAACACATAGTTGCTTTGAGTACCCCAACAGTGTAACAAGAGCTGATTGTTTTTATGCCCGGGAGAATTTATGGCATGTTACATATCCTGCTGTAAATCTTACAACATTTGGAGTGTGGTCACATTTAGTATGTACACCCTCTACACACATGTTTCAGATCTTGGATAACCTGAATCTTCAGAAATTTAGTGTAAAGCTCAGCAAAATCCATGTTTATCTTTAATCTCCCCCAATTTCCCTATTTAGTGTGTTTTGGATTAAATCTAACATTGCATCTCTAGCTTGTAGAAAATTCAACCTCGGTTCATGAATTTCAACCATGAAACAGATTATCAAAGGATCCCATATTATCTTTGTAGAGATTAACATCTCATTCTATTTCATCCATATCCTATCATTTATGACTCAGCTAAGTTGGGCTTTTGATGGGTTATCAAAGTCCTGTTTTGAAAGCACAGAAGGCCAAACAAGACAATATCATTTATGGACAAGTCCTGGAATTTTGGATGGTATATTCCCATTGACCCCAGGAGAAAATACCAAGACTGATTATCAGGAAGAGGGTTCAATGCCCAAACAATTCTCCTTTTTCAAACATGAGATAACAACACCAACCAAAAGAAGTTTGTATGGAGCTTTTGGGGATTTCAATGGTAAGAAAACTTTGCAACACCATGAAGATAGGTAAGTATGTTGTGGAGCAGAAATCCTCAAAACACAAACAATACTACTTGTAGCTGACATGATTTCTTGCCTGTTCAGTCTCTGGAAGCCAGTTGGAGCAACACCTCTCAAAACTGAACCATCAATTGATCATTTTGGTCACATTCAACATTCTAGAATATATCTTTGGACAGAAAAAGCTACTCCGTCATTCAAAGATATTGTGAACACACAGCATCCTGAACATGATAATTTGACTAAATATTCTAAATTTGGCCACATAGTTTCAACAGGGGCCTCTAGAAGCGTGAATCATGTTGAAGGTGAGCTATAATGCTAGTAATATCATGTTTTGAATGTGTGTTGACTGTTGATATTCCATGCTTTTTGTAATAGGTCATCTTAAGAACAAGGCCAATATTGAAGGAGCTGCTCAATCTAATGTGGTGTTCTCAAAGGCAAAGGAAATTAAAAATACCCAGAATCACTTGAGAATTTCAATTGGTACAAGTGAGGTGCCATACTCCAAGAGCTCCATTGATGATGACAAGCTAGATCAACAGTCACCCCCTCAATCACATATAGCAGCAGGAGATTCTTTCAAAAAGAAGATCAGCAGACCAGAAGGTCAGGTAAAAGATTCAAAAGCTTTTGAAAAAGTTGAGCAACTGATCAGCCCCTGGAATCAACACAAGATGGATTTCAAAAGGCACAGTGATACAGAGAACATTAACTCAGTCTCAAATAAGGGCAGGAAAGCAAGGCCCAAAAGTTCAAATGACAATGAAGAAAAGGGACTAGAAACTAAAGAGAAGATAAAACAGATGAAGACCAAAATGTGCAATGTAAAAGGAACTGTCTTGGCTGCAAAGCAAAGAGATCATGTATCAGAAAACACACAGGTACCTATCAAAGTTACTGGTAATATAAATTCTTTTGAGGCTTTGAAGGATTTCAATGAATTTTTGGATCTGAAGAAAGCTAATGCTACACTTGAAGAGCACAAAGAGTTCCAGAGTCCACCATATAAGATACATCATGATGAAGAAGCAGAAATATTCAAAGGAGAAAAGGCAGATAATCGAGTGCTTGAATCCGGAAAGAGTGCCAATGAACAAAACTCTTTGGAATATGGTAAAGGGGATTTGAATGCTAATGACAGGGTATCAACAACTGAACAAAACCTGTCTGAAAATGTTCAGGAAGCAGAGGATAGTGGGTTAGAGGAAGAGAAAGAAGAATCAGTACTTCATGATACAAAGCTTCAAGAAGTCATTCAGCCAACATATGCTCAAGGAATTCCCAACACTTTCAAAAATAAAAAAGGCAAAAAAAATAACAAATCCAAGAAGATGAAAAACAATTCCTTGGGAAAATTTATAGAACCTTCAATATCAACATTTGATGCAGTAGTGCCTGTGGCAATCAAAAACAGAGCTCCAAAATGTGACCAAACATCCTCACTCACCAAGGAACAAATTTTCAAGCTGGATGAAGTTACATTCCTCAAGGAGTGCTTGAAATTGAATGATAAGTCAATCTATCTACCGATATTGATAACTGATGCAGACTTTGATTACTTGCATGCTCATGAATACATGACAGGAAATGATACCTGGAAGGAACTGTTATGTTCTGTTTTGAAACTTTTTGGAGATTTGCGTGAGGGTGCACGGAGATTAATCTTACTAGAAGAACAATATAAAGCAAAATTTGTGGTGTGGCAATGGCATCAAGAAAAAGATGAGCTACCTGGATATGCTCAAGAATGGGCCAAATCTCTGAAAGTTGATGAAGATTTTCCAACATTTGAGGACTCAACATTGAACGATTTCCAAATATATTGTGCACAAGCAAAAAAGCTTGAAAATAATGATCCAGTCACCATGCAGAAGGTTGTGAGAATTTTTTCTGGTCAAGCATTGAAGCGTGTTGTGACACTAGATCTGATGACTCACTATCAGTCAAATTTCCTTAAAGAGGTTTTTAAAAGTGGAGAAATTTGGCAGGGTCTGGTCAATCTACCTATACTCATTGCTATTGATCAGAGTCTTGACTTGGGACTCCCAGATTATTTGACAAAGATAGATAAATCAGATATACAATCCAGGGCATCCAAACTGCTTGATGCTATGAATGGGAAAGTTTTCTCATATAGTGGAGAAGAGTATACAAACAAACAATTCACTTGGAAGGCAGACCCTACAAGATATTACTTGACCAGGCAGAATTCAGGAACCTCAAAAAGTTTTGAAGAACGTATCAAAGCTCTGGCTAGACATGCTGACTTATTGAAGGTTGAAGTTCCAAAGAGAGTGAATACTTACATTTCAATATCAACAAATGAATTAGGCCTGGGGGAAGTATTACTCTGTACTCATGCTGGGTTGAATTTTGAAACCCTTTTAGAGATCAGAAAGATATTCAAGGTACTCAAATATCCACCACCAAGGCGATCTCAAGTAATTGGAAGCTGGTCTAGCATCTCTGGACCACTTCGCCTGGAGGCTATTCGCATAAAGAGATATTGTGATCTGAGAAATTGTGTAATTTCTGGGTTGAATCAATACATTAATAGCTATGGAATTGAGCTCTTTTAATAAACTGATCAAAAACAATAATGATTTTCAAAACAGAAGTTGAACCCATCCCATTGAATCTTGCTTCAAAATTTAAAACTGCAATACAATCACATTAGGTGCCCTCAAAATAGTAGGAAATGATTTAATCTTTTTGTGTTACTTTTTACCTTAGTCATGAGACTGCAGGAAGTAAGAATTGGAAAAATTGTTTGCCTCAACACATGAATGTTTTTCATTTTGGGGTTTTTTTGGTCTGTTATTATTTTATTCTACTTTATGGTGTCAGTATAGGTTCCTGTATAATGTTAGTATTCCAAGGAATTGAACAACAGGAGAGTGGAAGAAGAGATGGTTTTGGCATTCAAGATATATTACACATTTCCATGTATCATTGTGATACATTGGGATTTTGTGGGAGTTTGAACTTATTTGTACTAGGATACAACTTTACATACAAGCTACAGAGGACATGCAGAAATATTGATTATTAGCTTTAAATGTTGCTTACTGCACAAGATCAGTAGATTAAAATTTCCTTTTCTTTCATCTATCTATGTGGAGCTACTTTGGGAAATTCCAGAGTTATATCCTTGGTTTATCCTTTGAGGACTATTCATCAAGTTTCTGTCTTTTCCCATATTGTTTCCCACAAAAAAGGTTTTGACCAGGCATAATCTGTCTTGAAATGAAGTTGCTTGGATAATTGTTTGAGGATAATTATTTGACCAAACGGAGTGAATCCAATGCTGCAACTTCTCCACAAGTTCTAGTGGTGTTGAATTAGTATTGGTGGGGTTTCTTTACCTCCAATTCCACCTCTTGATATAGCAGTGGCTCTGCTCTACAATCCCAATGCCAAAAAACCTGTAGCAGAGCCACTGGTCCAATACATGATGGGTCCTGGATTTGACCAATATATAGTGCCTTACCCTTAATTCATTTTGTGATATGGAACATAGGGCCAAACAGTTTCCAACATGTTGTCCCTTGAGTTCTCTGCAGGTGCCTCTAAACCCTTGCTCTCCATTAATTGGTCTGCATCCCATAGCAACAAGCTACAACATGAAACAAGTTCAGCTCAACTACTGACATTGAATTGAACTTGATACTGATACCAGTGGCTGCACTGGTTGAGTGCTCTTCTCTCTATATCCAAAAAGAATTTTGGGACTGGATTACATGTGCCAGTAGTCACATCCTCCTCCAGAAATCCATAGATGGGTATCTAATTTATCCAAAGATACAGAACCTTGTGATGCTTACAACATAGACCTGGGTGGGCCTGAAGAACAACATATGATGGCACACTTCACAGGGAGAGTTTGTGAAAAGGCATTGCAGCAGCCTGGAGTTGCTGGCTGTTGAAGGCTTCAAGTGCTGTGTTGAAGACATGACAC
The DNA here is from genome assembly GCA_002157025.1 of Melampsora abietis-canadensis. Lineage (NCBI taxonomy): Eukaryota > Fungi > Basidiomycota > Pucciniomycetes > Pucciniales > Melampsoraceae > Melampsora > Melampsora abietis-canadensis. Next base: position 7,828 of record KZ124398.1, on the reverse strand, counting down.
ATATACATACACACTGCTGAGTTTACGACAGCTTTAACTCTTACTAAAATGGTAGTCAAGAAGATCATTCTCAGTGTCACAGATCTCCACTAGAACTTGGTTTATCAACCTGAGCATAAAGGTGCTCAAAGGGACATTGACAACAAGGGTCAATGGCTTTCAAAAATTTTGGTTCTTGTAAACTAGTAGAAAATGTAAGCCATAGTCAGAAGAGCAATAAAATTACAAGATAACAAGGAGAAGTAATTTCTGTTTACAAAAAACTACCACCACCAAATCTACCACCGAGTCCTTTAGCATCCCTAATCATATCAGCTTTCTGTTTGTCACCCATCAATTTTCCACCTAAACCCATCATTGAATCATGATCCCATACTACAGCTTCTTTCTTATCTTTTTCTTTTTCAGCTTTTGATTTTGATTTTGAGATGTTAGATGAAGCTTTGTTATGTAGATCCAATAGAGATGAAGATCTGATAGATTTCTGTTTTAAATCCAAATCCAAATCAAAGCCAAAATTAGCCCAATCACAAAAGTGCAAGAAAGAGAAATGGCTAACGTTATGTTCCTCTACTTGTTTTCTCATTTCTTGATCACGTTTTCTACGTTTAAGTGAATCTAAATTACCATCTTCATCATCACCCATGCCTTTGGCAACATCCTCTGCCCTTCTACGTTTTCCCATTGCTTCATCCTCGAGGCGTTGAGCTCTCTCAGCAGGTGTTTCGGTCCATAAAGATCCGGTACCACCTTGCCGTTCAACTGTACCTGAATGTGGTTTGGAAGTCTGCTTGAACCCTCGAGATTTGATTTTTGTTGGATCGATAGCTAAAAGGCGATGAAATATACTCGGTATTTCAGAGGCGCCAGAGTAATTAGACAGACTATCAATTCAAACGTCACTTCTATCGAAATTTTATTGACTCGTAGACATGATTGATGATAATGATGGACTGACAAGCTGGAAGGTCTGACTCCTTGGGTGGCACAAGCATCCATTCTTCACGTTTCAAAACCTTGCTTTCTCTTTCTATCCGATCCTTTTCAGCTTGTCTTTCTTCACGTTCTCGAAGTGCACGCACTCCTTCGGTCTCATCATGATTTTGAACAAGATACGATGGTAATGGCATAGGACCTGCAACCCCGTCGTCTTCCTCGCTTTCTTCATCATCTTTAGTATTTTCACAGGACCTATTGAATCCAGGTGGTAGGCTAGGTCCGATCGGTCCGACCGGTTTATCTGAAGCCTTGAACTCGGGTGGAAGTTCAGGCATAAAATCATCATCTGATTCGTCTGATGGGTCGTTGTTAGGTTTACTGTCCGAAGAAGTCATTTTGTGAGATGGAATTGATGGGCCCGCGATAGGATTTGACATCATAGCAATTGTTTAAGGTTGATTTGGAATAATTTGATTCTTGAGCTGTTGATGTGAAGTTGGGAAGTTGTACTGTGATTCTGAAGGAAAATGATGAGTGGGGAGCTCATGCACCACTTGGTGGACGCCTTGGACACCGCCCGGCTCTCGACTTCGTACGGATC
>KZ124396.1:0-12043 GCA_002157025.1 Melampsora abietis-canadensis | reverse complement strand
ATCTGCGGTGAGTCTCATATCTTCATTCAAAACACAAGTATAACATATTTAATGGGCGTTGTATAGTTCTGGATGCGATTTCATATTGAGACTCTTCTAGGACAGAGACCTAATGCCACAACATTACCCGCTCCAGCGACTGAATCAGATAGGCAGGCATGGAAGTATGAACTTGATCTGGACACTCTCAATGCTTGTCTGCCTCCCTCTGGACAAGGAACAACCTCATCCAATCCTCATTTCCCGTACGCCGATGGACCAGGACATCCCAAGGCTACACCTCAACAGCTCTCCGTAATGTGGACCATGATGCAAGCAGTCGGTGTATCAAGTTTTCGGCCCGATTTTTCCAAGTCAACATCCTCGAGCGAGAACAAATGGCTATGGGACTTGGCATTTCAGATATTTATAAAGCTAGTTCAGTGCCATGAATATAGCGGGGTATCACTTGACGAAGAAAATATGCCATATCTCAAGAAGACTTTAAACACACGCGTGCGCTCGCTGACCAAAAAGTAAGTCAATTTTCTCATTCCATATCAGGCATCACTTTCCATCCTATGATTGTGTGCCTGACATTCCATCGGGTTTAGATTCAACCAAGCTAATTGGGATGAAGCTCGCCAAAAGCGCGCTGCCAGTTTAGTCAGACGACGTTCTCGTCTTAGCTATGTATGTCCCACCGCACTTCATGAACCTTGAACTGTCATGTTAAAAGACCTGTTTGACAGTTAAAGAAGCTACGCGAGCGCGTCATCCTGTCGCACCAGCCATTGTGGCCCCTTTCCGCCATTGTCCAAACAGCTTGCAGCGAAGACGAGACTGACCATGAAGGCTGCCTTGATGTTGATGCTGATCATCAGCAATCGAAATGTCACATTCAAAAGTTAAGTTGGCGTAGCGCAGAATTGACCAGCACTTTCATGCTTATAGACCAATACAAAGCGCGACTAGACACTAGTATTCCTAAGCCAAGAAAGTCGCCCCCGGATGACCAAAGTAGTCCAAACAATGGACGCCCATCACGACCCCGAATGCGATGTTCAAATGCTCTGATGTCAAAGGCTCCTGCGCCACTCGGTCTTCCTATCGACTGTTACTTGCCTGAATATCTTGCAAATCTAACGCCTCTGGACAGGTCTGCACTGAAAATCGATCCCACACCTGTGCTTGCAAGCCTACCTATTGTCAGGTCTCTCGGATAATTTAGTGTGACGTGAGTTTCCATCTTAACGACATTATGTCTGATATTCAAAAATGATAGTTCATTTCTCCAATTGTTGGTTGGACTGCTCATCATCTGTCAATACTGGTCAGCCCTCACTGATCCTGAGACTTCTCAACATAAACAAATCGCTCTTCTTGAACTCCTCTCCGATTCTGACTATCATTTTTAGTTGATAATCTCCCTTTCAAGTTTGTTGTACCTGATACAGCCTTCCTATCCACCATCAATAGATATCTTTCTCATCAATCACAATGAATACACTTCGATCGTTTTCTTCATGAACTAACAACATTTTCTCCTTTGTGGGAAACCCAGCTGAGTAATCAAAATCACTGCCAGATCCTTGATATCAATCCACGCTTACCTGATTTGCAAATCTCATCTCAACAACTTTGATACGATTTATCAAGATTTATCACTTTTATCAAGATTCATCACTTTCATCATTAAGATGGGTCAGAGTTTGGTTATCTCCTTCAATGACACTCTCGCGTCAAGGTATTGAGATATGAACAATAGCAATTGCATACTAGACCAAGTCAATCCCTCGTAGTCTGGCACTCTCAGCTCATGCAGTATAACTCTGGGATGAGATGTTCTGTTAGTTTCCATCATAAAGAATTCACACTCAAAATAAATTGAAATCAATATATACACAAACAACCAATAAATTTAACGATAAGAAGCACCTTATCGCTCCATAGATAACAGTGCAACTGTTGACACCGTGAGAGTCTTGTGAATCGAGCCCGGATTATACATCATCCACGCGCAATGGGCTACGACCTCATCCAACCTCACCAAGACACCTTTGGGCTGATCCCACAATCGTAAAGCTGCCTGTACATTTGGTTCGTCGACTTTTGAAAATGGATCATGCTGATCAGGAGAAAGTGGTCGGAAAGAATGTACATAGAGCCACGTATCCTTGATGTTGTTGTTTGGTTCTGGGGTTCGGCGATGTACAAATATCCGGTGAATGCGCCCAAAGCACATGCGACCTTCATGTAGTGACCTGTATGAAATAAAACTATCCTTCCGGCTTGCCTTGAAAACCGAAAAATTCACATCTAAGTGTGTCACTTGATCATAAAAAATTGCTCGAGCTGCCACCGGGGCAGAACCAAGAGAGCTTTGTTTAGACATCGACACCCATCTTTCTGGCGAGACCCACATACAATCCTCCTTCCTTTGTGCATTCAAGCGCTCAATCAACATATGCAAGATGATGGGTTCAAGTGTTTCTATCTTAGAGTTTGACACACGCCTATGGAGTTTCTTTGGTGACTCATAAAGGGCTTTCAACCGAGGTAAATAAGGTCGAAGTGATTCAGGAAGCTTTTCATCTTGGAGAATTGAAGCAAGATTGCCTGCGCGGCAAAAACTCTTCATGAACGTAATCTCAAGTTCACCTAATTTTTATCAATTATTCAAGAATATGAGCAAGAGTACAAGAGTATGTAAAGTGCATGGTTCACTCACCAATGTGATTATTGTGACAGGATTTCAGAATAGTCCCCATCAACCTTTCAAAAGGGAAAGACCACCAAGAGCGCACGGGACCAAAGTTCTCTAGACAGTCAGCTAAATGAATTGCAAGATGGTGGTTGCATGTGGGTTGGCAGTGATCGAATAAAATAACAGAGCTTTCTAGATATTGACGGATGTGATTGCGGTACAATGAGATTGTTTCAGATGTCATCACTCTCTTCAGTGCAAGGTTGACCAGCGAAACTAAGTGACAGAAATTCTTGAGAAGAGAGTTTTGAACTTCATCGTGACCATACCACATTGGAATTAGAATTAATGGTAATTGGATGGTAAATAGATTTCGCCACTCATCAGCCTTCAGTTTACCAAAGGATGCTTTGCCAAGCACGGGTATTGCACGTTTAATCCAGCTTGGGATATGAATGCGCGGAAGTAATGAATTGATATTTGCTAGCATTTCTGAATCAAATATGATTTGATCAACCGGTGGGGGTTCCCACTTCCCACTCCAACCTTCTCCTAGGGGGTTAAAATCATCGTCACTCGAGTCTGTATTATCCGCAAGTGAGATATTGCTTTGGTGATCATCCTCATTTTCTGATTCAACACTTGGATCTTCTGTTGTCATCCCTGCTGGAGGTGGATTTGAGTGTTCTGAAAGAAGGTCCAATAACTCAGAAGTGCTGATTGAAGGCACATTATCTTCTTCATTTACAATCTCTTTCATTGCCCAGAACCTCCGACAGTGCCATGCCAATAGACCCAGTAATAAATTATGCATTGAATCGACCACATGAAAGTGAATGATGTCCCAATATTCCAGATCTATGAGAACTGAGTACCGCACTCCATGAGTTTTAAAGATATTTTCTCGATCCTTCACTGTTTGAGCGTCTCGTGCTTGATAAGCCCAAATTCTGTGCTGGCAAGTGGTTCGTGGAGGCCAAGATGACTGATTGAAGTTCTTTACCTCTGACTTTTTCAAAAGGCACATTGAGCAGAAATAGTTTGCTGTGGCGCTTGGAAATCCTAGAGATCGTCGTAATGCTGGTATGTCTGCTAAAAAAGGTAGCAAGGCAGCCCTGATGAGACGCCCATTTTTATGGCGGTGAGTTCGCGATAGAAGCAATCCTTGATTCCATAGACTTTTAAGCTGAGTAACCACTGGTCGTAAAACCCAATTCATTTGCTCAAGAGATGGTTCCCTTGGCCCTGGAACAATACCAACTAAGAACATGTTTTCCGGTTGATAGCGCACCCGGATAGGAAGTGTAAGACATACAAGCACAATGAAGGTGATTGATGTGTGGCGTCCACTTTGTTTGTTTCCAAACGGGTTTATTCCATCTACAAACATTCCAAAGGTAAGGTTTCCGCTTGTGGATGTGAATTGTTTGCCATCTGGGCCACGGAACTCCTTCCAAATCTTTGATTGATGAATATCACGTATATTATCATCCAAATTAAAAGCTTTGGAGGATTCATCAAGAGACTCGTCAAGCCATGACTCCACATCAGGGCGCGAAAGAAAGCGAGCAATCCAGTCGGGCAAGCTCTGAAATGCATAGCGCCGAACAGCTTTCTGGAGGCCTCTTGCAGACCGTAGTAAAGGTGTACCACAGAGACGTTCGCTCAGATCGGGAGTGTAGCCGTCAGATGGCTCAGCTGGGAATTCCGTGTCCAAATCAGTTGACTCGGGTGGACCACCGGGAATGCTAGAGATACGATGATTACATGTAGGTGGAGCACTTTCGAGAGGGTACAAAGCAAAGCAAGATGTACAACAAACCATGTAAGTGAGAGTTGGATCTATTTGCAGCCAGCCAAAAACGGTTGAGATTGTCCGTGGAATCCGATTCAGAAGTTCATCGTCGTATGGGAGGAGCTCAGCCGGTGATGAATTCGGCTTCAGTCCATGGGTCAAGGCGAGCTCGATGTTCGTTTGCTGTACATCAAGAAGCCATGAAGTACCTTTCATTGAAACATGGCTAAATACATTCATTAGAGCTGCAGACAGGGCAGCATGCAGATGTAAGGGGTTTGCGACTTCTAAGCTGAACTCAAAGAATCGAGCTACACATATACCAAAACGGTCTTATAGGTCAATACTTCGATCAGTCACACAATATCCATAGCAGGATTTGAAAGACGTACCACAGTTGTAGGCTTGAACTCCAGCTTGTCGCGCTCGGACTGTGGCAATGAGCGGTTCGGAGGTGATGTGTTCTGTTTCAGTTTCATCAGGTGAATTGGATGTGTTTGCCTGAGAGGCAGGCGTAGATCTACCACGGGCTGAAGTTTCTGTTGTAGGCAATCGATTATGTGAAAGAGCACCTGGAGCAACATCAGATGATCTCGAAGATTGACTTGGGCCCAAGACTACTCGTCCAAGCTGAGTTACTAGGTCTTGCTCAGTTGCCGCAACCGTTTGACGAGCTGTTGAGGAGACTTGTGACGATTTCGTACTGTTGACACTTGCTTGAGCTTGACGACGTATTTCGGCGCGTTTATGGGATTCAAATGCTTCGGGACTCAGCTCAACCCCATGACAAGGCGTTCCATTTGCGTCTATGAAACGGCCGGAAAAACAGTCGTACGCCAGACATGTGCAAACATGCCTTCGAGTCTGACGATTCTTCTTTGGGGACAGCATCTTGATGGCGCAGAGCACCGGTGGCGAAGAATCAAATTCGATTACAGGGGTCTAAGCCGGAAGCTTCGGAGGTAGCGATGAAAAAGAGGATGGGAACAATTTTGTTGAAACACATGACTGTTGAAACAGTCTCATATGGTGTATGGTATAGTTACATGTTGCCAATGAAAGAAATGTGAAGATAAAGCACAGACGACTACTGTTTCATGAACAGTAGACGAACCTACATCTATGAGCTTTCCAATGATCCACCAGCTATTGTTGGGAATCTGAAAATCTCTCAGATGGCTTGAAAACCGGAAACTATATATATATATATATCTAGGTGTAGATACCACGGCAAAGTCGATTGCCTTGAAGAGACAATGCAGAAAGTTACAAAGGAAAGCAATCAGTTTTATTATGATTAGACCCTGAGCTGAAGGAAGACTCACAAGGATAAAAGAAAGACCGAAACATTTTGGGAGCATGTAATTCAAAAAATCTGAAGAGCCTCTCATGAGAGGTCAGACGTTTGTATTTCATGCAAGATTTAATTTGGGGGACGACAGCCACATGAACTGTGTATAGAGCCTCCAGTAGCGATCGGCGCAGCGGGCTTGTGCTATTTTTCAAGGAATCACGTTGTTTGGGTGTTTGAGGAAGCACATTGCCGTGAGTCGAGTAGATTTGTTTGTGGCTGCGTGAACGAAAACAAAACAACACGTCAGGACATGATCGGAACCACCGGTGATGGAAACAGTATACGAAACACTATACATTGGGAATTGATAGACTTGATTTGAAAGACCAAACATATGCATCGTTCTTGCCAATGAGAGCGATGTGGTTTCCAACAAGACGCCGGGAAAATTTGTTCTGATTGATTTTAAAGCACTTTGTGAAGGTTGATGAGTCGTTGCGTTATGATTCGAGAAACGAGTAAAGCCTAGTGTAAGGGTTGGGCAATCCATTTTTGAGTGAGTAAATTGACTGGTTAAACTTTGAGCGGACTTGGAGCTGACGGATTTTGATTGACATGATGACTGTATAAGTATCTATCTGCTGACACGGATCATGGCGAAAGTCACTGATGTTGTACATAGAGTAGAAAATTTCATTCCGTCCGAGTACAGAATATGTTTTACATGATACAGAGAATAATTCTATGGATGGGTATAGAAAAGAATATCATGTATGGGTATAGAAAAGTACAATACCCATACTTTTCTATGCGCGCGGTATTTTTCTATACCCCCGGGAAAAGATGTACTTTGGTGTAGTGTTTACTATACTCATGCATCTTCCTCATCTGACTTGTTCTCAATAACTATGGCTAATCTTGAGGAAGTTACTTGACAAATTGCTGAGCTCAATGTTTGTCTCAAAGCTGAAACCGCTCTTTTCCTAGAAGAAACTAAGAGACGTAAGCAAGCTGAGGCTTGTCTCAAAGCTGCCATCGGCCAGACCATCGCATCCTTGACCATGCCGGGTACTTTAGACCCAGTTGTACCTTTTGTTGTGCCGCCTATTGCTCAATTGGCATAGATGGCTACCCTGAACAAGTTTGATGGGAAGGGAGGAGCTAAGGCAGAGACCTACGTGCAACAACTATCCCTCTACGTTATGTCCAACAAGTGATCCTTCCCTATCAAGTCCAGCAAGGTCGCCTTTGGTATCTCCTACTTGACAGGGGATGCAAGTGCGTGGGCAGTGCCCTTAGTACGTCAAGTTTTGGGTGACGACAAGGAATCTCTCACCTTCAAGGGATTCTTAGAAGCCTTTAAGGGTACCTACTTTGATCCTCACCGTGTGGCAAAAGCGGAAAACACTATCTGTTCAATATGGCAAACCAAGTTGATGTTAGAGTACGCGACCAAGTTTAATCAATTGGCCAGCATGATCAGTTGGGAGGATTCAACACTCTCAAGCCATTTCAAGGGGAACCTTAAGCCTGAAATCACTGTACTGTTGATTAGAGATCTGTCTACTATGCTGGATGGATTCATCAAGGCAGCTATTGACGACGAACATCCCTTGTATCCTAACCGAGAGGGAATTTCCTTATTTCACGACGGTAGTAGTTCCAAGGAGGTGGTGTTTCAAGCTGGAGGTGGAGGAAGTGCTCCAAGTGTGGTGCGTGCAGATGATGCTATGGAGTTATCTACTGTTAGATTCAATATTTTTAGAGGTGAGTATCAATGTTGCAAAGCTGGAAATTTGTGTTATTACTGTGGAAAGCCTGATCATTTGGCTGCTTGTTGCACTCAAGCTCGGGCGGACAGAGAGAAGAAGTCGGGTTGGAGAAGTCAAGTTTCTCAAGTGATGATAGAAGGTAGTGGTGGGAGTAATGTAGTTGGTACTGGGGAGCCAAAAAATGGTCCCGCTCAAGAGTGATGGCTACGCCACCCTTGAGCAATACTGGTGGTTTTACTCATGTGAATGTTGGTGCCAATAGTTTGTTAAGCAATTCAGATCCCAGAGTTTTTAAACACCTCACATTCAACAATCCCACCAGTGCAGTAGCCCACCATGCTTTTTGTCTATTAGACTGTGGCTCCACCCACATTGTTATCAGTTTGAGATATGTTCAGGAAGAGAATATTGAGTTAATTGACCTTATAAATTGAAGAGAAGTGACCACTTTTGATGGTCAGAAGAGTTTTATCAAGCAGAAAGTTGAATTAAGAATTGAAGATGAAGATGAGAAACAAGAATTTCAAGTTGCCGAGCTGAAGGTTCAATACGACATCATTCTAGGGATGCCTTTGTTCAGGTGTTATGGACATCTAATTGACTGGGTCCATAGTAAGATATTCTCCATCACCTCTACTCCGTCTCAGGTCCCTGCCATGGGTGGTAATGTGGACAAAGCTAGGAAAATTGAGGAGGGGGCTAATTGTATATCAATTGTTAAGCCCCCGCAATGCGAGTCTTTAAATATGTCTTCATCTGTTGAAAAGAATGTTACTGGCAAGGATTCCCATTTAAATCAGGGAGTCAAGATGGGTTTTGTTAAGAAGAGTCAAGAGTCACCACTTGCACATGCGGCCAACCACTTCAAGGAGAATGGAGGCCAAGCTAGCATATGTGACCCGGGGGTAGCTGATTTGAAGGTCCCATCTATTGATGTAGAGCCCCTACAATGTGAGTCCTTATCCTCTAAGATAATCACTCATGAGAATTTCGCTGGCAAAGATTCCCACTTTGAAACAGAACCCAGCGCCATCAAAGTGTCACAACCTGCGCAACCGGCCGTCCAGTTCAAGGAGAATGAAGACCAAGCTAGCAAAAGTGACCCGGGGGTAGTGGATCTGAAGATTCCATCTAATGAATTAGAGCCCCCGCAATGTGAATTAGATTTTCTTTATGCTGTAGATGAGTTCGAGGACATCCAGGCTAGCAAGTTTTTTTCAATGGGTCAGGAGCCAGTCGACATTCAAATTGATGAAATGAAGGCCTCGTGGAGCAAGTCAGCTCAGCTCGCGGCATTGGATCCCTCTCATCAAATCAAAAAGTCAGCCAAGGAGCTAGTTCTGTTGGAATATCATGAGTTCTTGCATTTATTCAACAAGAAGACATCTCAAGAGCTACCACCTAGAAGAAAATACGACCTCAGGGTAGATTTGAAAGAAGGAGCTACCCCTTACGCTGGCCGCATCATTCTCCTTTTGCCTGCTGAGAACAAGGCACTAGATAAGATGATTGAGGAAGGTCTTGCTGCCGGAACCATCAGGCGTTAAACCTCTCCATGGGGAGCGCCAGTCCTGTTCACAGGGAAGAAGGACGGCAAGTTGCGCCCATGTTTTGACTATAGACAGTTGAATGCAATGACGGTCAAGGTAAAATATCCACTGCCATTGACAATGGAGCTTATTGACAGCTTACTGGATGCAGAAGAATATACATCCTTAGATATGCGTAATGGGTATAATAACCTTTGTGTATGGAAAGGTCATGAATCTCGGCTAGCGTTTATTTGCCAAGCTGGTCAGTTTGAGCCTCTGACAATGCCATATGGACCAACAGGGGCCCCTGGGTATTTCCAGTTTTTCATTCAAGATATTCCAAAAGATTGCATTGGAAAAGATGTTGCTGCTTCCTTGGATGATATGATGATCTATACAAACAGAGGTCAGGCTCACATTGATGCTGTCAAGAGCATATTAAGATTTTGTGAAGAGCAACAAGTATGCCTTAAGCCAGAAAACGCTGATTCTCTCAATCCAAAATTGACTATTTAGGACTTGTTATCTCAAAGAACAAAATTCGAATGAATCCAAAGAAGGTTGCAACAGTCTCTGAGTGGCCAACACCAAAGAATGTATCAGAAGTGTTAAGTTTTGTTGGCTTGGTAAACTTCTATTGTAGATTCATTGACAACTTTTCCAAGGTAGCACGACTATTGCACAAATTGACCAAGAATGGGGTGAAGTTTGGATGGACAGATAAGCAACAAACTGCCTTTGATACACTTAAATCACTGTTCACTCAAGCGCTGATTTTAAAAATCACTGATCCTTATAAATCTTTTGTCCTTGAATGTGACAGCTTGGACTTTGCTCTTGGAGCATTCCTGTCTCAGGTTTCAGAAGAAGACGGTGAATTGCATCCTGTAGCTTATCTATCAAGAACGTTGATCCCGGCGGAAAGAAATTATGAAATTTTCAATAAAGAGTTACTAGCTATTTTGGCTGCCTTCAAAGAATGGAGGCACTATTTGGAAGGGAATCCAAACCTTCGAGAAGTAATTGTGTATTTGGATCACAAGAACTTAGAGTCCTTTATGACGACGGGGCAATTAACCAGGAGGCAAGCTCGCACTTGTTTTAGTTTTGAGATAAGATTTTGGCCTGGAAAGCAATCTCAGAAACCTGATTCCGTATCACAACGACCTGACTTAAAGCCAAGTAGTGAAGAAAAACTATCTTTTGGACAACTCTTGAAACCCTCTAACCTATGCAACAATAAATTCATCACTGACATTGCTGTTGATCCTTTTGAAATGTTGTTTGAATTAGAAATTGCCGGGCAGCCATTTAAAGATGGTTTTGAATACGGTGTGGATGGAGAGGTTGCTGGTGTGGAATTGGAAGATGACAAAAGAGTGTGGAGTGATGAAATGATTTTAGAAGGCGTACATCAAGAAATGACGAAAGATTCAAAAATTCAGAATATTGTCAAATCAGTTTTATTGAAGAATGAAAGATCAAAGACAGGAGTTGAAGATTATATGTTTCAAGATGATCTTTTATATTTTCAACGACGAGTGGTAGTCCCACATGATGACAAGCTGAAGTTTGAAATTTTAAGATCAAGACACAACAGCAAACTAGTGGGAGACCCAGGCCAAGCAAGGACACTACCTCTTGTCAAAAAGGAGTTCTTTTGGCCCTCAGTGAAGAAGTACATAAAGAGATACGTCAATGGATGCTCTTTGTGCCAAAGAGTCAAATCCAGGAATTCAAAAGTATTTGGAGCCTTGCAACCTTTGCCTGTGCCTTTGGGCCCATGGACTGATGTATGCATGGACTTAATCACTGACTTGCCTTTATCAGAAGGGAAGGATGCTATCCTGACAGTTGTAGATTGTTTAACAAAAATGGGCCATATCATACCGTGTACAAACAACATGGATTCAACCGTGTTGGCCCGCCTCTTGATTGATAATGTTTGGAAGTTACATGGTACTCCCTAAAATATTGTTCCAGACTGAGGTTCAATTTTTGTCAGCCGGATCACACGTCAAATGAATACACAATTAAGCATAGTGACAAAACCGTCAACGGCGTATCACCTGCAGACGGATGGCCAGTCAGAGGGATCAAACCAAAGTGTTGAAGGCTTTATCTGTCATTTTGCTAATTATGATCAAAATAACTGGGTACAAAACTTAATATCAATGTTTGAATTCTCATACAACAATTTAGATCATACATTGATTGGCTTCTCACCATTCAAGAGTAACTACGGGTACAACTTCAATTTATATTGGGTGATGGGAGGTGACAGATGTATTCCAGTCATAGAAGAAGGGCTACAACAATTGAAAGAAGTACAAGAAGAAGTTAAATCATATATGAACAGAAGTCAAGAAATAATGAAGAAAAATTTTGACAAACACATGCAAAATGAAGAAGAGGGGAAAGCGGGTGATAAAGTATGGTTAAACAGCAAGAACATATCAACTACAAGGCCAACAGCCAAATGTGCTCACCGTTGGCTTGGGCCTTTTGAAATAAAAGAGAATATTTCCTCTTTTGCTTTTAAATTGGAACTACCGTTGTCAATGAAACACTTACACCCAGTTTTCCATGTTTCTTTATTACATGAGGAAAGGAAGCAAGCTGAACCTACACCAATAATATTGGAAGGGGAAGAGGAGTATGAGGTTGAAGAAATTATAGATTGCATAAAAAAAGAGGTTCAGTTGAATATTTATTGAGTTGGAAGGGTTACGGACCAGAGGAGGGTTTGTGGGAAAAGGAGGAATCATTAAAAAATGCACAAGATATATTGAATGTTTCAAAACAAGATTTCCTGACGCCAAAAAGTGATACAAAAGGACACAAAGGGTGTGAGAGGGTTGAGCGTTTTCCCTGAAAGTGAGGGGTTTTTAATGCTAATCCGTGGACAGAATGCAGAACTGCAAGAGGAGTTTGGGCATTAAAGGGGGAGTAATGTTATGATCA
>KZ124393.1:0-10174 GCA_002157025.1 Melampsora abietis-canadensis | reverse complement strand
TCTTCTTCTTCTTCTTCTTCTTCATCAAAACCTGCATCATGTTTGGATCTCCTACCTAACCCAACTTTTTCTTTAACTTTTTCTTTTCCACCAAAGTTTTCAATCCAAGAATCCAATCGTTGAACTCTAATTCTGACCCCAAAACCTTCTTCATCTTCTTTTTCACCAGTCAAAGAAGGTTCAGTAATCCAATTAGAATTGTTTAGTTCTATGGATTGATTAGATGTTTCGAATTTGTTAATATCTGATTCAATTAATGATAGTTTAGCTCCATTTGATGCGAATAAGATTTTAGGAGAATATGTGTTTTCAGATAAGGGTGTTTGGTTCGAAGTAACTGAAGAAGTAGAAGAAGGTACAAAAGGTTTCAGAGGGTTGAAAGTCATGTTGGTAAGCTCATCATCAGTATCATGATCAGAAAACGATCCCTCCCTAGTTTTCATCGACGAAGGAGTCATGGGTGGATTGATGAATTGACTACCCATAGCTCTACGGGTTTCCATTGAAACGAATGGATCGTCATCATCTATCCCATCGAGTGTAAGCATCCCAACCCCTCCCCGTATCATTTCAGTTTCTTCTTGCGGGTCTTCTTTTTTAGTTTCGTCTTGGTCTAGTTTAGGATCATCAAAATAAGACTCAAGTTTGTTTCGCAGATTAGTGACCACTCTTCGATGCGCAGTACGAGGAGTTTGAGGTCGTTTCAATTGAGCTTGAAGTGGTTCTAACAAGTTCTTCAATGTAGGGGGTCGTGATCTTGGGTACTCATCTTCGGCTTGGGATGATTCGGTTTCGATTTCAGAAAGAATGTGTTGTCGGGTCAGAGATCTTCTCAGGGTACTCGTGGTTGATGATGATGCTCGATGATAGTTTGGTGAGGATTGGGCTGGCGGGGATGGGATGGGTGAGATGAAATTGGATTTGAAGTTCATGCGGGTTGGTTTGAATGTAGAATAAGATGAAGCATTTGAGGATAAAGAAGAAGCAAGTTGACTGGTAAGAGTAGTAGTCGTACCAGAAAGACTTGTTTGATTAGATTTGAATTTCTGTGGATTCAATTCGGGTGAGTTTAATGCTTCGAATGTGATTTGATGATCAGATGGGATTAAGGGTTCGATCAATCCGATTGATGGATTATTACATTTGATTGAAAGTTTGATTAAACCATTCACTAATTTGATCAATTCGTCTATATGATTTTGATTTAGTTTTGATAAATTGATGGTACTTGATGACCATTGATCTATTTCATGATCTAATGATTCATCTAATATTGTAAGTAAGATCTTTAAACATTTTTCACGAGATTGAGTGGTTCTGGATGTTCTGATCGGATCTAGAAAAACAATAGCAAATGTTAGAAAGATGATTGCAAGAGGATTAAGAATAGATGAAATACCATTTAAATTTAGAAATCTTCTTTCCAATAAAGATTCCAAGATTGCTAGCAATAATGAAGGAGTTGTGAATGATAAGTTTGATAATGAGATTGGAATTGAAAGTTGATTGAGTAGTTGGTTAAGTGATGTTAAAGTTTTTTGTTCGTCTGATGGTAAATCTAGTTCTTGAATTTCTCTCGCTTTCCCTTTATCTTTCTTATTTTGAGTTCGATTCCCATTTTCGAATCCGATTCGATCATCGACTTTATAGTGTGTTTGATGATATTTCATTTTGACTTGATTTGAAGTAAGAATTTGATGATTGGAAGATTGGATGAAGGAATTGAAAACAAAGCACATGTGACATGACACACATCATGCACATGTAATCTTACTCGAAAGGTCCGACGTGGACTGACCCGGCATCCTATCTCTCGAATTGACCAAGTTGACAAAGGTTGACAGCTTCGCATTTCAACATCCAACACACTTGACTCACCACTCTAGTCTCTCAGCATTCATCAAACACTCAACTTCATCACAATAATCAAACAAAACAACTATTAGAGAACTCAATATGGCACTCAATTGTTCAATGTTAGATAATCAAAACAAACCTATCCCACTTCCAGGTAAATCATCAAACCATCTTCATCTCTCTTTCAAACTCAATCCATCTCAATCACTAACCTCACTCTTTCTTTCAACCTTTAATCATCTTGAATGTAATCAATAGATGAGAAAATCTTTCTAACAGTTAATGGTATAACGATTTCTTTAACGCCAACTTTACCAGGTTCAGGAACGACAGATGGAGAACCAATCTCACCCACCGAATCGAACCAAAACCAACCTGACTCATCTAAATCAAAATTACCATTATCATCAATATTCTCAAATCTAACTTTGAAGAATTCAGAAAAACTTTACAGTGGTATAATTTATATAACTAATCAAAGGATTTTATTTATCTCTAAGAATCCATCAGAAGATCAATCTATAAAAACCTTGACGATCCCTTTATCAAATTCGCTAGATGGGCGGTTTATCCAACCTTGGTTATCGGCTAATTATCATCTTTCGACCGTCTTACCTGTGGAGGGTGGTAATCTTGAAGAATTGCTTTCCAGTCGTCATACGGATCAGTCTTCGAATCCTAATAATCATCCGATCTTGTTTACTTTGAAAGTCGTTTTTAATGAAGGTCATGGGTTTGAGTTTTATGAGGCTCTGGAAGAAGTTAAACGGCTGCATTCGGAGGCTAATGGTCAAAGAACTACTGTTTTAGAAGAATTGCGTAAGTGAAGATCGGTTTCGAATCCCCTTTGATTTTTCAAACCATTTCCTAATCCTAAGATTTGTTCTTTGTTTATCTAGCTACTTATTCACCAACCACTCAACCCAATGAATTGGACCCAATCGAAACAAATCCAGAAGTACCGAACTTCAACCAAGCGGATTCTATCAGATTACAGCAAAGAAGAGATACGATGCCAGATGAAGATTTGATTCTGGCCGCTCAAACTGCTTTAGCAGAAGAAAGAATCGAGCAAGATTTGATACTTGAAAGCTCAACTAATCCTACTGCTACTCATCATGATGATCATCCTCCGTTATATGAACCTTGAAAATCACTTCCTCTTTTTTCTCTTTTGTCGATCGGTTTGGTTTGGTTTGGTTTGGTTGCAGAATGGAAAGTTCTTTTAGGTTTTGTTCTTTGTATTTTGTATTAGGTATTGCAGTACAGTTCAAAATCTATTTCTTCATTTTCTTTGGAGTTTTTCCATTTCATTGGGCTTAAGAAGATTGTATAATTAAAGAAATCTTTGTAAAGCAGAAGATTATTTAGTTTTTTTTCCGTTTCTTTATCACTTTGTTTAATAGTACATGATTTCCTTTTGAGTTACAAAAAAATTGCTTGGAAATCAAGAATGTAAGAAAAATTCTTGATGGGTCTTTGATTGTTTTTTGAGTCTTTTGTTAATCATCTTTGGCATACAATGTATATGACTAAAGATGAACCAAAGGGGTTCGAATGAAGTGTACAAATGTATAGTTTTACATGAAGGATTCAAGTTGAAATAATTACTCCAACATGGCTATAGTATATATATACTTATAACAAAATACTGTTTGTAAATCTTCATATTTTAAACAACGTTGTAGCCCTTGAGAAGCACATCAAGGAATTTTTTTGAGGTCTTGCAGGGCTGGGAAGCCCAAAGTGCTTAAAATCTTTGCGATATTGTTGGGCAACTTGAGCCCCACAGATTGTAGCTTTAAGGTATTGATTTATCATCATATATACAGTCAAAACACACCCATACAGTTTCCAAGATAAACCAATGGGTTTTGATGAAATGTAAAATGTGTAGTTTCAAGTCGAGTCTGAGGATACTGAGCAATTTACTGGTCACCATGTAGGGTAAGCATAACTCCGTCTCCTTAACTGCGGGTTTAGAGCCAAGATGATGGGGAGGGATATTTAGTGTATAATCAGTTTAAAGTTACTAGATGAACTGGATCTTAAACATCGCATGATATCACTCAAAAAGATGATGCTCTGAAGATGAGACATCTTTCTTCTACCCTGAAGTCCTGTCCAGAAAGTCATACAAGATTCTTAGGAGGACCTTACATTGATATCTCCATAGTTACTTTAAATTAGATTTCCTTATAGTTGGAGTTTTAGATCTCAGGATGAGTCTTATCAGGCTTGTGAGAGAAGTATATAAATAAAGAATTGTCTCACTTCGTAATCTTTAGGACAAGTTTATCGAGATTGAGATTAGATATACAGGATGTAGTGATCATCCGATAGATCTAATCCACTTGTTAGATTTTTCAATCAAAGGAATTTCTTTATGCCAATATGGTCATGTGTTCATCTTCATTTCATGGATTAGTCTTTTTGATATATTTCTATTCATCATTTATACATTGTGAAATTATTTCGAGAAGAGAATCAAAAAGTTAGCATCCATTTCTCTTGCGCTAGAAAAACACTTCTAGATGCTTTTTGCAAGCTAACTCAATTGTTTTTGAATAACTTTGATATATACATCAAAAATTCCTTCAGGTCCTGGAATAGTTTGGGGAAAGGTATTGAATTATAAATGTAATGAACGGACTAGATCATATGAACTTGATACAACAAACAAATATAAAGTACCTTTACAAGATTTACGTGCTCTTAGACTTGACGAACAACCAAAGTTAGAAACCGATGGATTTACTTGGGTTTCTGGTAGACGTATCATAGAAGGAGAAGATTTTGGGCAACAAGGTACCAGAGATAAATATAAAGCTGAATTACGAGAAGATTCAATCAAGATCGTAAAAGACTTGTAAGAACATTCAATTATCTTGACAAAATAAGATTCAAATTCATTTGGCATTTCGATTTTAATTTGTTTTGTAGGACGAAATCAGATACGGTAATCACCTTTACAAGTGATTATAGGGATAAAAATTCAAGGGAAACTAAAAATATCATTCCAGCTATCCATTCAGATTTATCACCAAGAGGAGCTCAACATTTTAAAAGAGAACTTCAAAAAAGATTATTAAAATCACAGAATCCAGATCTGGTCGAATTTGGAAAACAAATGAAGAAAGGTAAAGATGTGGTGATATATAACGTTTGGAGACCTCTTCAAGTTGTTAAAGATAATCATCTCGGGATTTGTAAATGGAATTCACTCTTGAAAGAAGATGCTATAGAATTCAAGCAAAAGATTCAGGAATTCGATGCTTCTAATTCATTTCAAGCTTGGCGATATAGAGAAGGTCAAGAATGGTTCTTTCTGAGTCATCAAGCCCCGGATGAGGCTTATATCTTCATGCAACATGATAGCAGAGCGGCAAAAGATGCACACGGAATCAACGTGCCTCATGCATCATTCACCTTGGAAGAGGAGTATGACGAGCGATCTACAAGGATCAGTTTCGAGTGTAGAATCATTGCAATTGTTGATCCACCATCAAATGAAGGAAATGTCTCAAAAATTAATAGAAAAATTAAATCATTTGTTAATCAATTCAAGTGAAATGTTAAATACTTGTCACATTCATATCGCGCTACATTGCGCAGACACTTGAGGCGGCGTGATGAGCTAGTTTCACACGAGGGTTTTGAGTTAGTATTCCTAGATGCCTAAGCTTTCATACCTCTGAAGAACCATGAGGGCATTCAAATATGATTAATGATAAAGTGAAAATGTGTCTACAAGCTCGGCCAAAATGTTGGATAAAAGTTCATATTACAACTTATTGTAAACAAAGTTGAAAAGAGGTGAACAAAAGACAACCAAAACTCTGACTTCTCTTTGTGAAATTGAATTTGAATGCAAAGTTAGAGATAAAGTTGTATCAGATGAAGTGGATACAATGACTTCATGATATATCAAAGATTATGAGTAACTGCTTGGTTGACATATATTATATATGGGATATGGACTTTGCTTCATAGATCTCGATGATCAGAGGTTCCATCCAGATCAGAGACGCCGAGCGGTCTTTGTTTACAGGTAAAGATGATGCTGCGAAGACGAGACACTTTGCCACTAGCCTCGAATCCAAAAGTCATACATCCAGCCTACATAGTAGTAGCTCTAGAGTGGATTTCCTAGTCATCAAATGAAGGAGTACGTTCAAAATGCAATAGAAAATTTCAATCATTTGTTAACTTATTCAAGTCACAGTGGAATGCATGAACAACCACCAAAAAAATGGAAAACCCCCACCAAGGAAATGGGTCGGTACGTCTCTACGCATGCTGTTTTGAGCGAGGGTTTTTGAACCTGTAAGTCAAAATATTATATGTACACGTCAGAAGAGCCCCCCACCCCAAACTTAATTAAGTCCTATTGCTGGCACGTACCTGCCGCCCTCGCTTATTGCTGGCATGTACATTGGGAGCGNNNNGTACGTGCCAGCAATAGGACTTAGTTAAGTTTGTGTAACAGGAGATTTTGTTTTGCAAAGGAAATATCTCCATCGATGTAATATCATCAATATGTATAAGTAAGAAAATGTTTCAGGTGAGAAAGACCAGTGTGTGATGCCCTGCCTTATGCACAGGTCTGGTCTGGTCTAATGCGAAACGTGTGTTTGTGTAAGCTGTAATTAAAAGGTTCTTTTCTAAAATAATGAAAATGATAATAATAATCTCTATGAAGAAAAGGAAAACAAGTTATGAAAGAGACAAGATCTTATAAATAAATAGTAAAAACAATTCGAGATCAGGAACAACAGAAATATCACTAATAAAAATCAACAGAAGAATTTTTTAAATCCTGATAGTTTCGTCAAGAACACAAGATAACATAAATAATAAAGACTGCTAAATAAGAAAACAGAAAAGCTATACGGGTCTAACCCAAAACAAAACATCTTTTCATGACACAGTGGGTGACTTTGTTATCATGCTTACTGGATGTTTCATATACCAAGGTATGCTGAATTGGGTATTGACTGATTTCAGTACATCCACATTCCTCCATTCCCACTCCCCCACTCCCCCAATCCCAAGTTACAATATGTAATTCACTGGTGCTCCCACCGGTGGGTGCTCCTGGTTTTATCTGGATCAGAGACCTTCAATCTTACCATATGATTTGCTTTAGGCAAGCAAGAAGCTCCAAACATGAGACAATCCTTGTCTAGCTCCAAACTAAAGAGTCACACACCCCTAGAACTCACACTCTAGCGCCTGGTCAGATCTTTGTACCAGTGTGAGTCTGACAAGGGTTGTGAATGAAGTATGCAGAGTTTGATCTCACATCACGAGTGTAGGTGAAGATCATCAACGCATATATAGCAATTTTTTAGACAATCAATGCCCAAGTGTCTGCGTCACTCCTTATTTTTTTGTCAAAGTGATCTTTTAAATAAACACAATCAGGATTACAACTATTGTCTAATATGTATTCACTTTTGCCTCAAAGAATTGTCTTTTTCATTTTCTTCTATTGCTCTTTCATAAATTGTAAAAGTATTCCAAAAAGGGAATTGAGGAGTTAGTGATCATTTACTTTTCCACAAAACTGGTTATCAACATACTATACTAATCCAGAATTTGGTTCAACTTTGATGTTCTTTGCTCTATTAGGTCCTGGAAAAGTTGTTGGAGAAGTCTTAGAATATGCATGGGAACCGTTAAGCAGGTCACACAAAGAAGATAGATCCAAGATTGACAAAGTTCCTCTGCAAGATCTTTGTGCTATGGAAGTTCAGGACCATCTGAAATTGGAAACTGATGGATTCATGGGTTTCTAGAAGACCTTCTGCAGAAGAAGTATATTGGAGTACATCATACAGTAAAAATCATATGAGAGAACAGTTGAAAGCGGATTCCATTGAGATTGTGAAGTTGTTGTAAGCAATCTTCTTCATAGACAATCATTGTAAACATTCAAAGGATGATTAAACTCATGACTTTCTGATTCTGTTTTTAGGAGAAATTCAAACATGTCATCGCAGGGAGCCACATATTTGAAGGGAAAACTTTGCAAGAAATTAGCGGAATCAAAAGATCAAGATGAGGTTGAAATTCCAAAGAACTTGAAGCAAGGCAAAAATGTGGTCATATACAACATTTGGAGGCCACTTGAAACTTTCCAACATAACCATCTTGGTCTTTGTAAATGGGATTCACTTTTGGAAGAAGGTGCGATGAATTTTAATTGCAATATCAAATCCACAGATTTTACAAACTCATTTCAGCCATACAAATATTGAGATTCATCATTTTGTGTTCTGGTAATATGTATCAGATTTGCGGGCTGGTTGGTGTTTCATACCCACCCTTCTGTTGTGCTGATCCCCTTGGAACCAATTGATATCAGAAATCAGCTGAAATAGGCTATTGAGTTACAAGTTTGTGAATTGACTTTGGATCAGCTTAGAGGGACAACACTGAAATCTTTTTTCACTCTGCTGTCTGTGTATTTCAATGAAAAGACCAATCACATCACAATGTTAGGATGGTGTTGAAAGTTAAAAGGCGTACAAAACAAAACAGATGGGAAGGAACTCCCTATTCTGTAAGATTCATAATGATATAAAAGAAAACAGTAGCAACTTGAGCTCAACTTATCGCAAGGAGCAAGGGACTTGGTGAAGTTTGACAACTTGACAGGCTTGATCATCAACTAACAGGTTTGAAAAGATACATCAAGGACCATTCCAAAAGTGGCGGAATATCAGTGTGCAATTTAGTTGTGGATAAAAATTGACCTTGAAATGGTGGAGCTGTAAGAAGACCAAAAGACCACGCCCAAAGCATACCACCTCCTAGTCCCTTTGGAATGAGGGGTATCACAAAAGGTTCAACCAAAATAGCAAAATGTTGAAGCATAAAGTAAACAATTGAAGCGGGATACCAAGTGCCAATTTCTAGGCTAGGATTCCAGCATCAAGCAACACTGAACACCACTGCGGTCAAGTTATTAGTTCATAAGTCTTTGTGAATATTCATGAATCTCAATGTGAAGTGATGGTGAAAAGAACTTACCATATTCATGTATGACTGCTCAAGAGGCAAACACACCAAACATTCCAGCTAGTCTTGTGACTTGTTCACTCGGACCCAATCTCTTCATGATCCAGACCATAGGTTTCCCACAGGTAGTTAAAAACATACACTGTGGTACTGTATGCCACCCTTTGGACCAAAAGTGGGCCATTGAATCAGACTTATTGGTGAGTTGAAGATCAATGGGAAGTATTTGGGATCACAGAGCTCTAGTATCTCATGAGGACAATTTGACAATGTTACTATCTTGTGAATACATGTGAGAAAAAGTGTGAGGATGTTGTACATGTTGTCAAGTGAGCATGCTAGCCATATACCAAAGCAAGTAGTATGGAGACCTTCCAATAAAAGCTTTAACCCAGGAAATTTTGAAACACCCAATGACAGGAGAGCCAAGGTGGGAGTACCAAGGCTGGAGTTACAAGTTAAGATGAGAAAGCTGAGAGCTGCAGTTAGTGAAATGTTGATGCAAAACATCCTCCACAATAACACAAAAGTAGTTTGGTTGTTCGCAGCAATGACAGGACCATACGTAAATTGAAGTCCTTGTAGTCTGCGTATGCACACATCCTCAAAGGCATGTCAGTGAAAAACATGTTGAGATGTCACATCATGCTAGTCAACTTACAAAAATATTTGTAGTAAAGTCCAACTAAACAATTTGAAGATATTACATGGCTCTCCTTCAAGTTTCCTTGCAGTCTTTAACCTTTTCCCATTGTTTCATGCCATCATCTTCTACTAATGGCCTTGTATAACACAAGCCTTTGGAAAAGCCCCACTCAAGTGATCTGATGGCCATGCAGAGGAATAAACCACCCAAGCACATATCCTTGAATATATCAGAAGGGCTAGTTGGTGCAGAAAAAAGTTGCAAGGATAAACTGAGGAATTTAAGGAAGTTGATTGGCGTCAAGCATATTCGTATCTTCAAGGAAAGCCTGGAATGTTTCAATGATGGATGAAGTAAAGCGCTTTGGAAGAGGAGTAAGAAAAAAGCCTTTGATAAGGATATTGTAGTGCTGGTTGACAAGATATACATGGCTACATTGCCCTGAGAAAATTTACGTGTAATCACTACACAAAATGTAATCTTTACCAGGCAGTGAAGAAAACCACTGACCTAGAAAAGTCCGGGGGCAACAGGAAGAGAGCTAAAAAACTGAAAAAATATTCACCTTTTTCCTAGATTTTGAGGTGTCATGATCAGTATTTTTTCAAATTTTACACACAGATATTGGTTAATGTACTAACAATA
>KZ124391.1:3646-16323 GCA_002157025.1 Melampsora abietis-canadensis | reverse complement strand
TAAGAGTGCATACTTACAGCGGGGTTTCAAATTAGCAACAGCCTCAATAAAATTTGATATATTAAGTAGATAGTCAAGTGGTTCATACAATGATCAAGATCTCAGAGCCAGACAGCGTGACTAGCACCTATCCCAGGCTGATCGATCAAAGTCTTTGCAACCAATTTGAGAGGAACTTCGAGGAATGGGTCCCATTCCAGGACCATTACCCAACCAATTTCATCATCTGTAAGAACAAGCAAGATCCTCTGGTCTTTTTCATCATCATTAATCCTAAACTCGATTGCATTTGCTTTTCCACCACTAGTAGGTGTAGGCCACAGACTAAGTAGTTTCAAGGAATCGGAATCGTGCTCCAGAACTGCGAGAACTCCTGGATGCTGAGGATCTTTACCTCGAGTGGTAGCGAAAATGTAGTCTTTGGTCATCTGTCCCTCGGCATCTTTCGTGCTTGAAATTAAAGATTTTTTCAGTCGAGATGGAAGGATTCGAATGGTATCTCCACGATAATCACTCGGATCAAATGATATATCATGCGATTGGTCTGAAGGAATAATCGAGGTTGAAGTTTGATAGATCAGTGAATCGAGTTTGATTTTATATAAATCTACAAATTGTGCTTAGGGAGTCAAACAATATCAGTTGTGGCGATTGGGAGCGCAAACGGTACTCCTACATCAGTGAGCAAGGAACTTACTATGCTCAGTGACTACGTAGAGCCATTTTCCATCTTCACTAACCACACAATGTCTTGGACCATCATGAGGTCTTGGACTCTTAGTCTCAGTTAACAGACTGAGAGTTTTTGTATGTGGGTCCACTTCATACATGAAAATCGAGTTATGACCTCTGTTTGAAGAAGATCGTCATTATTCTCCCCGTTTGGAATGGAATATTGTACCAAGACGAGGGGCATGATAGACAACCATATCACTTACAAATGTGCCACAAACGCTCTATTTGTTGTTCTATCAATCTCAATGGCATGACTTCCATACCTCTGATCAAAATCCGCACATAAATCAGAGATTTAACACAGAATCCAAAGAAAGATCTAATCTCACGAGAGCTTTGCGAGTTTTATCTTCATTGATCAAATCAGATTGTGGAACAAATAATATTTCTTGTATCTTTTCTTCGATCGAACCGTTTTCCTTGTCCAAACGATGTACCTCACCGGTAGGTCCGCCTACTGAATAAAGAATTTGATCATTCATGGTGATATATGATGAAGTCGAAGCTTTGATTGAAAAGCAACGAGAGTAAGTCTTTTTTCAATTGATACTATAAACATGGTTTCTGTAAAGCCAGAAGATTCAAGAGAGGATCAAAAGAGAAAAAGAGAAGGAATCTTACTGATCGGTACCATATCAAGTAATTCAAGCTCAAGTGATCTGAAATCGACAGACCAAGAAGAAAGCTGAGCAGGAAGTGCCCAAGTCGTTGCATAAATCCGTTGACGAGTCCGATCAAAATAAAGATATTGATGAGGTCCATACGCAGGAATGGTAAGGCAAACGGATAGTTCGGAACTGGATCGATTGAAGGCTAGCAAATGTAAGGATGTCGAATTGAAGGAACCTGTGTGGGTATAAGGTACATGTAGTTTCGAATCTTTAGATACTTTATCTTGTTCCTCAGCGGAGATTATGTTTTGTCAAGCAAGAACTTGACACTATAGTTGATGATGTTTCATCCTGAACAAATCAATCGCGTCTCATATATTTCGAGCGATAGACTTACCCGAGAGTAGGTAATCGATCCTTTCGTTCTGTGGGATAGGTGAACGAATCAAAATCTGAGACTGACATGTAGAAATGTTCCATGTTTTTTTGCGTTCGTTCGCATTCAAAAGAATCAAGATCCATGCAACATTATGATCAGAATCCAATTATTCATTCATCGTAATACACTATACTCCAACTTGTGCACTGTCACTATTCCTATTCAGTCACAAGATTCTCTCAATTACCCTTTGGGCATCCAGAAGCAACTTGAATTTGGATGATCATAATCAATAGAAAAGGTTGATTGACAGACCATCATCCATCCGATAGCTAGGACAATAGAAGAAATGATATATCGACGTGAAGTAGAACCCTTGGAAGATGTGTATGATGGCGAAGAAGATGAGGATGGTGAATTGGACATTGAGGATGATTCAAAGTGTAAATGCGTCAGCGGCTCATTCGGGTTTTACAGATCACAAATAACAAAATGTCACAGTCTCATTTCACAGAAAGCTTTTATGCCTGAAGTGTCGAGTATGTAGCCACCATCACGATTCACTGGTGCATATACCAGTTTATGGGAACCAGTTTTTGAGAAGCACAGTGAACCTGTGATTCCTTCCCGCACAAGTAGTCAATTCACACAAGAAATCGGAGGGGTTTCGGCCTTATTCAACAAATCTGCAGCTATCTGCAGTTGCCGTTCAGCGGTTTGTTGAAACTCATCAGAGTCCCTTGCAGGCTTGCTGTTGCTTGTGACAGCTCGAGCCTAAGAGGACCTGATGACAATAAATAACGCTTCGTCATGGGATCATTGAGAACTTTTGGTGGGACGAGCTGCCTTCCTTACAATTTTTTGAACCCATTTGTGGATTCCTTGGATCAAGGAAAGGTTCTTTGTGCCTCTCTTGAATGCACAAGACCTTCCGAAGATTTCACCGGAGAAGTCAACTCCTCACCACAGACTTTGGCTGCACAAGGTGAAGATTTTGGAGCGTTTTCTCCTGTTTTTGGATCTACTCTTCTGAGAGCGCTGTGAGGCACAAATACAGTCAGGAAGCACTAAAATTTCTTCAACTTGAGGAGTGGAAGCGGTGGGAAAGAATGGAGTTCCTTGGGAGAATCCAAGAGGGTGTTGTGGGTCTAAGAGAGGTGCACAAAAACTTTACTTGGTCAAAGGAAATTCACAAACACCCGGAAAAGTTTTATAAAGGAAAGCAAGTGGTCCCATCACAAAGTCTCAACCTTCAACATCCAAAGCGTGTATTGTCATCATACTAGCAAAGTTTCGTTTCCACTTTTTCTGCTCAAACCAACTTTCAAGCTGCCCTTAGATCAGCTATGTACCAAGCTCAAGGGAGCTCAATTTTTGCTGCGCTGCCTAGATCACAATTTACAGCGCTGCGAGCCAGGTTTGGGAAAGGCTAAGGTTTGGCTTACAGTCAAAGATGCTTTCAATGATTGCTGGTTTCTTCAGCTGTGTGGCTAAACCCTTCAAGTATCATGCAGGCGTGCTGTTCATTGTGACAGCCTGATGCTTCAAGGGATGTATAGCAAAAGATGTACTTTGGCTAATTATGAGGGCTGAGAATTTTGTTGAGACCACTTGACATCCTTACAAATCTTAGCTCTTTGTCTTTGTCTTTGGTGTCTTGCAAGTTGCACCATAGGAGCCACTTGGGGCTTGATTGGTGACAGTGTTGTTGAAGTGAGAGAAATCAAATTGACTCGATTGCTAGCTTAACACAAGCCCCACCACTGCAGAGACGTGCCTGTGTAGCTCTTGATTGCTCGTCAGGAATGATTGACTGATTTGATGATCATACTTGAGCATTTTCAAACACCATCAACGTAGCAAATGTTTTACAGTACAAGTGATGTGATGAGATGAGATGAGATGAGAAGATTAAGTGATTCTCAATTGAACTTGATGACTAATCTGTTTGATAGACCTTCGATCTCGGGCCTTTGGCGCTTTGATTAGTTTTTGATTTACTTTTCAACTTTCTCCATAAATACTCACCATTTTCTATATCGATCCTTCAAGCAAAGATATATTCTATTCTGAGATGAAGACATTCATCCTGATCCACTGGTTATCCTTCATGACAATCATATCGATAATCAAGAAAACAGGTATTCAAACCACTTCTTTTCGATCATACATAAATCAAATCATAATCTCATCAAACTGAATCAAGTAATTTGTTTTTCAAATCAGAATCACATGGACCACCATTAACAGGACCAGAATTAGATCACTATCTATCATCACAAAAATCTCTAGACCATTGTTTACCCATCATATCAGAATACATTCAATCACGTCAATCAACATGGTCTATCGATCAAATTCCTCAATCTCAACAAATTTCTTTCGATCCATTTGCTCTTTCTACTTCTTATCATCAATTACATCCTCCAAACATCCGTAATCAATCTTGTGTACTTTGTTGAGTGTCTTTGTTTTGACTGTCTTTTCTATGGGGAATCGGAAACTTAATTGGGTTTTTTCTTCTTCTGGGTTGCTCTTTCTTTACAGCTCCTGTGGTAACTTCAGGGCCTTATTACCATCTTTCTGGTCATCCGATTCGACAAAACTTGGCAGAATGGCAAGACGGATTGCTATTTGTGAGTCAGCTTCTGATCCCAAGCTCGACGTGCGAATCATCCTAACCCTTCAAATCACATGGATAGATGATGGACATAGGTGTCATAGACGTCGAAACTTGCGACCCGATCCCAAACGCCTTAGTCGATATCTGGCATGCAAACGCCACAGGTTTCTATTCCGGTCATCCCGTTCGTGCACCAAACCTCATGGAAGAATTACCACAAGTCGGCGGCAAACGAGCCGGATTGTTGACCGCTTATCCTTTAACACTTGAAGATGAAACGTTCTTAAGAGCTGCTTGGCCGACTAACTCGAACGGGGTCTCGAGATTTACTTCCATCTTTCCTGGTTATTATACCGGTCGGGCTACTCGTTCGTCTTTCCTTCTTTCTTTTCTGTTTTGATGGATTCTGCTCACAGAGTTTTGGGTTTCATTGGGGGGGGGCAAGCAGATGTACATGCTAAAGTGCATCTCAACTGGACCGAACACCGAAACTCTTCATCCTCTACTTTCTTCACCTCCTCCGATTCTCAATACATCGGCCAATTCTTTTTTCCCGATGAAATCAATCTACAAATCGATCGAATGTCGCCTTACAGATTTAATCCAGTAAAAGATCGTACAAGGAATTGGAGAGATTCTTTATCGATCTTTAATGATTCATTTCAAAATGAATTTGAACCGACTTTTGAGATCAAAAAGTTTGGAAATGTTTTGACTCAAGGTTTAGTTGGGTTCATGACGGTTGGGATTGATAGGAAAGCGAGTTTTGGTCATGCTTGGGCTGGTTGAACCACTCATTGGTATATGAAATGGTGGTATGTAGAATAAATATCTTATGTTGTTTTTGATTATTAGTTTAGGTGTTTGCAATTATGTTATACTTTTATCTTTTGTCTGGGCTCGTTTTTCGTAATGTATCATATAGTAGTACAATATTATCTTTGAGAACTTGAACATCGTCGATTTCTTCATCATGTATCTACACGCACACAAGTTTACTCTCATCAAATAAAACCTGATGAGAAATATATCCTTTTATCATTGATCACTTACGATTTGCCATCGTTGAATTGAACAGATCGGTGATTTACATCAAAGGAGTGGTTCTTGAACTTAAGGCTTTGATGCATTTAAACTCCAACAGATAGACTGATTGACCTAATCATTCATCTATTCAAAAGCAATCGCAAGAAATCAATGAAAGTGAACACCAAAAACAAACTTTGATATTGAGAAAAAGAAAATCAAGAAAAGGTAAACAAGATGAGTGGCATACAATGATGAATCTTGTTTACCACCATGGAAGACAGATAGAAACTGATAGAAATCACAATCACCCATGTGCTGTGAAGGAGAAGACCCTAAGATACTTTGTACAGCTCGAATCCCATTGACCAATAAGAAGATTGACTTTCATGTTCAAGGTAGGAGATAATGAGACAGCACTGAGTCAACAGAGTTGGACATATGCCTTTCCCAAAACCCGAGATGTTGGACCAGAAAAAGCTGAAAAGATCATCAGCTCAACTAAGTACAACCCTACCTTGGACTGATCATGTTGGGCAACACAGTCTTGAGCTTGCACAGTCAAAATTGACTTAGAGATGGAAAACTGGGGCATTTCAAGCTCACAACTATGACTGGTGGTAGGCAAGTTAGCTGTCCAAGCTCATGTAACTCTCACTTATTTCTTGGAGTAAAGAGCTAGTTATATATGATATTGTGTGCTTTGAGATCTGAGTTTTGAAGACTTTTTGAGATCATCTCTTGGAGCAAAGCTTGATTAGGCTGTGGATTCTGTAAACTTCAGAATCAAAAAAAAGAGCAGGGATTTTGGAAGATTCACAAATCATGAAGTTTGAAGACCCATCATAAGGAGAACTTTCTTCAAAATAAATCTCGTGTGATTTGCTTGTCTTCATACACGGTGGTCAGTCACTTCTTGACATCTTACTACATGGTCTATGATGGATCTGGGCTGGTACTTCTCATCAACAGAGACTTCACCTTTCTACTCAGTTGGCCTATCTCTGGTGAAGGCCTTTTTTGTGACCAGAGTAGCTCAATGTACAGTGGGTAGCGCTACCGGGAAGTATATTATCAGGCCCAACATGTGAGCACAGTACAATGCGATAAGATGGGTGCCTTTTGTGTTCTGTTTCAGGTGAAGTCATAGATCCATATTGCATTGCATTGCAGCCACAATTGGATCTCAGGCCATACCCACTGCAATGCTTCTTGTCTGCAACAAAACACAGAAAAGTAAAATGGTGCCTGACGACCCAATTTCTCATGCTTTTCCTGTGGGTAAATCTTCATACTTGCGGGAAATTGGCACTCATATCTCTTGGGCTGCTACAAGTGTGTATTCCACTGGGACTTTGTGGTAATATTAGGCTTTTGAGGGGGTGCATGGACCAAAGTAGGGGGGTGTATATACTGGGACCTTTTTTTTCTTGTTGAAATTTGATCTTGACAGCCCTATTCTATAAAACCAATCATAGTCTTTCTTCAAAGCCTAATTTTTCACTTTCTTTCAAAAAGTTCAACTCATGAGATCTCCTAAAGCAAATCTACAATGAATTTCTTTCCATGA
This sequence comes from Melampsora abietis-canadensis, assembly GCA_002157025.1. Lineage (NCBI taxonomy): Eukaryota > Fungi > Basidiomycota > Pucciniomycetes > Pucciniales > Melampsoraceae > Melampsora > Melampsora abietis-canadensis. The sequence goes on along the minus strand of KZ124391.1, from coordinate 9,379 downwards.
CCAAATCAATCAAAGATTTTCAATTTCCAACTTGATCAAACTTCACTTCAAGTCCCCGTACTCCAAAAACATCCTCATTAGCTTTTTTTTTGGCTTCCTTCATCTAACACACACAAACACCAATTGCAAACAAAACACACCAAACAAGAAATCCAAAAAAAAATAGAAATGTCTTGAAACCTCTATAAGAACTTTTATCTTTGAATTGCTTAGGAATAAAATCATTTTCTCATCTTTAACTCCAAACAAAAATCAAAAAAAAAGAGAAAAGAACAACAAGATCATCCCTTTTCCAAAAACACAAAAAGAAAAGAAACCAATGAATGATCAAAAATTGCGCCTTTTTTCAACTTTTTTCTTTTCAACAAAAAACCTCTTGATTTTCCTTCTTTCTCTCCTTTGCCCCCTTTTTTTTCAAATCTCTTCGTCCCACACATTCAACTGTCTTTTTTTGTCTTTTGATTCCCTTTTTTCCATCGATCATTTTGAATTAGTGTTGTTTGCAAAAAATTATTCATAAATCTAAACTTTTCAAAATAAACTTTTTCAAACCTAATCCAAACTTTCACAAAAAAAACCAATCACCACCAATCACCATCAGCACCACCACCACCAATCAATCCAATCCACATTCCACCAATTTGTTTTTTTCATCATCATCATCATCATCATCATTACTCAATCATTTCTCCAACAGCGCTATCAATTCCACTTCCTTCCTACAAACCGCAAGAAAAACCCCAATCAACAAAACCACTCACTTCAAACGAAAAAGAAACAAAAGAGATGATCAGGAAACCAAACTCAACTCGAATTGCACTTTCCCAGTACCCATAAATGATTGTCACCGCCAAAAGGATCCCCGTACCGGACCCAAGCGCACCCATCAAATCAGCACAAACCGATAAAGCCCCAATCGTAGCCCCACCAAAAGCCGCCGCCGTAGGAATGATCCGTTTCAATTCTTTATACATCGATCCTTCTCGATGACCAGCCATCACCATTTGTTGATCTTTCAATTGTTTAGCCACTTCTCTTGGACCCGAACCCGAGACTTCGATCCAAGTTTTCGAAAACAACGCACAAGCCGTCAACATAAACGAAACGTAAATCAACGTATGGATCGGGTCTGTGAAGACGGCTTTAAGGTTATGTGGTGGTGAGATATAATACGCTAAGCCTGATCTAGCGAACAGTTGGGAGGATTCTTCTAATGGTTCCCAGACACCTAAGAGTCGTACGAACAGATTGCTCGGGAATCGGTTATAGAGCATTTGAGAGACGATGAAGACGTTCGAGGTGAGCGCTGATTCGAGCATGATAGGCATATTGGAAGTATAAAACAGTTTGACCGGGTATGTTCCACGTTGACCTCTGAATCGGTTCGATTTCACTGGGATCTCCACTCGGAACCCTTGTAAATAAATCACCGCCGCAAAGACCACCAAAGTAGCAATCAGATTCATCACATTCGGTAACCGTTCCCGGTAGAAGGCTTCTTTCAAAGCACGAGTCTTATCATTCCAGGTAAAGAGTAAATGAAATAAAGCGATCAGGGCGCCTTCGAATTCAGGACCTCTACCGGTATTGATCGTGGTGGGTGAGAAAGCCTTCCAGATAATCGATTCACAAATGTTGGTCGCTATGAAGAGTGAGATGCCAGAACCCAATCCATATCCTTTTTGCAATAATTCATCCAAGAGGATCACAATCAAACCGGCGACGACGAGTTGTAAGATCAACAGTAAACAAACACCCGCGCCCAAGTCTTTAGGTTGTCCGTATAGCCCAGTGAGAACGTAAACCGTTGCTTGACCAAACGAAATCAAAAGAGCAAAGACTATCGAAAGAAAGACGGAAGATCAGATATCATGATGGATAGCAAGCAAGAAAAACGAAGACAAACGTTTCTGAGCACCACCGAACAAAGCCCGATCTTCTTTCAAAGTGAAATCGACCTCTACCAATTGAGCCCCAGCCAAGAGTTGCATAATCATACCAGATGTGACGATAGGGGAGATACCTAATTCCATTAGAGTACCCCGATTGGATGCTAAGATCACTCGCATCCAGTATAACGGATCCGAAGAATCGGATGAAACGATGCCATATAAGGGAATTTGAGAACAGATTAAGAAGATTAAAAGGGTGATTGCTGTCCAGAGAACTTTTTGATTGAATGGGATCTGTGTGTGGAAGAAAGATTCGGAGGGTTAGTGTGGTTGGATTGGGTTGAGGAGATTGAAAAGGAAATAGAGGATTACCTTTCTTTCTGGTGAAGCTACTTCGGGTAAGACTCCCATAAAGGGTCGAACGCTATGAAAGAGAGAATGGAATTCAAGGTAAGAAGACAAGAAAAGAATGAAAGAAAGAGAAGGTAGAAACTCAACAGATTGAGAAAGCGAACTGGAAGGAGAATGATGAGAGATGAAGCATTAGTAAATGGTAGATTAGTTTAGTGATGAGGGAAAGGTAGGAATAAATACTAACAGCTACTCATCTCGATTTGATTGAGTGATGAATGTGTTTATGGATTGCTGATGCTGATGATGATGATGGTGGTGGTGGTTGTTGTTGTTGGATTGAGTTCGATCATCAAGAAGTTTAAATTATTCAAGAGTGACACGACACTGATCATTCAATATAAACATATCACTCTAAACTGTACATAGTCTTATAGACATACTAGCATATCTTCATCCAAAATAGCCTTATACTCTGTACCTTACTACCTCGTTTGTTTCATTCGCCCAAATTAAAACTTTGTCAATTCAAGTTCAACCATTTATTCAATTCAATCAACAAAATGAGTCTCCTGAGACCATTCTCTGCATTAGATTTATGTAAGACTCATCATCATCATCATCATCATCATCATCATTCTAAGAAAAACATCCTAACTCACCAAATTCATCATTCTCATCTCTATCAATAGTTCACTTCAACAATGTCAATGTAAATCAATCCAACTCATTTCATTTCATCTTGAAACTGAATCAAACCACTAACTTGACCATCATATCTTGAAATCATAAAAGTTAGATCCATGGACAGTAAGTTCAATTTTTTTACAATATCTCTTTAACAAATATGAAAACATCCAAAGCCTAATGAAGTTCAGTACATACATATATATATATATGTAGGAAACATATTCAGTTTCATATTATCTACAATATTTAACGTATTGGCCATCTTTGATTAATCTTACCGAATCACCCAACCAATCAATCATGGGCTACGGTTCGTATTCTCTCATCCAAAGACTTCACTTTCCATCAACCATTAAGCTCTGATTCTTTTGATTTTTTTATTGATCAGTGATGGCTAAAACAGAAGGAGATCCATCAGATTGGCAGTTAAGCTTTCCCCATCCCCCTCATGCCCCCAAAACCCATGCTACCTAACTCAAAATCCGACTTTCTAGTGGACACGTAAGCGCGATCACCGTATCACCATCCTATCGTCAATTATCATTAGCCAAACAAATGATGTCGTTAATTGAAAAAGTTTCCAACTTATCCAACGCTTTCTTTGTGGATTTGTTTGTAAGAGTTTCCAATTCGATCGCTATTAAGTTTTACGAATCTTTAGGGTATAGTGTTTATAGAAGGATTTTAGGGTATTATGATGGGTTTGGTGAAGTGGATCAGGAAGATGCTTTTGGTTCGTTTAGTGTTTTTCTTTCTGTTTTTCACTAGATCCTTTTATTAGTGGAAAGGGTTCTGATTGATTGGTTCCTTTTGGGTGGGTTGATAGATATGAGGAAAAGCTTGGATGCGGATCCGAAGGGGTTATGTGTTAGATCAAATGGTAGAGAAGTCTTGGTAACTGATCTTCTTTGAAAAAAAGAAACCGAAACCCATATCATCCTTTTTGTTTTTGTAAGAACAACCTGTGGTTTTTATTCCGTCAAATTACAAACATACAAGAAAGATAACAGATAGAAGAGAAATGACGTTTTTTTGGGTTTTCATTGAAAATAAACCATACATAAATAAACCAGAAGTAAACCGATACCTAATTTTAGATGAGGTGATAATTGATCAAAACTATTTACATTTAATTCGATTGCTGGTTTATTTGTGGTTTGATTAGTAGGATTATTAGAATTTCCTAATGTATTGCCTGTTCCCCAATTATGCGAGGTTCCTGAATCATTAGAATACCGTTTAATAGGCGCTTCAATCCTATTAGAAAAAAATGGTTCTTCAATTTCTGAATGATTAATTTGGGTTTTGGAACAGGTTAACGTACCCAGCTCGATTAGCTCCTTTAATCTCTTCTACTTTTTTCTTATTCTTAATGAAAACAAACGTTGGCATTGCAGTCTAAACCCGAAACGATCATGTGTTTGATTAATCTCTTTTTTGAGAAGTTGGGCATTGAGGATTGGTAAACATACGATTTTGTAGGATTCTGCAATCGGTTTACATTCGTCTACGTCACACTTTGTGAATGTTAGCTTGGAGTGAGTTTTAGATAAATCTTCATAAAAAGGTGCCTAGATTGATCCAAAGACGCAAAAACATCAAAGGATTAGTTTTTCGATATAAAGAATGTGGGTTGCTTTTTGTATGATAAATTGTAAAAAACGATAAGAAATTGATTTACGATTGCGTGACATGGTGGACACCATCTAAGGAAGACCATCATCATCATGAATACCAAGGAAAACCAGGAATGGAATTGATCAGGTTTCTGTTTCTTTAAATATTGATATTCTTGGATGAAAGAATTTACTTTGCATGAAAATCTATAACGATTAATTGGTTTGTTGAGTTGATGATTTGGTTTAATTGGCTCAATGATTTCAATTCGATTAAATTCGATTTGAGTGTGGATGGGGTCATTTTCTTCTATAGGGGAGTTTATGGTTTGAGTTTGAGTTGGTTTTTTTGGGATGGTTTTGAGTGAGATGACGTTGGATTGTGGTGTGATGAAGCGAAGTGAGGTTTGGTTGAAGGTCAAGGGGGTTCAACTTTCAAGACTCAAGTGTTCACTTGTAGATGATACACACACGCATGAAGGAGCAGGAGCCAGACCTGTTAAAACACATACCACCAGCACTCACACTGGGGGCGCTGAAAAAAAGCGCGCCCAGAAGCCCTCAAAAATAGGCAGGCGCGCCAAAATCAGGCATACTTCTAACCTAACAAATAGGTTGAAGGGGACCTCTGTTAGGTTGGATTGTAGTCAAACCAGCCTTACATAGGGGTTTTGATGATGGGTTCATTGGCACATTGTTTGATCTGACCCTATTCCAACTGCAAAACTCTGAACAAGTTCGGGTAAATACTCTTCGTGCACATGTGGCTGGTGCTCCAAGAGCTTGGAATCCCAAATATGTCAATTTTGGCTTAGTTGTATGTCTTGTTTGATCCCACTTTTCTGTTTATCAAATCAGTTTGGACCTGAGATTATCAAAAAACATGTCTTGCTCAAGTTTAGCTCAATTTTTGGACATAATAGCGCGCCTGGCGCGCCAGTGGCGCGTAGGCACGGCTTTGACACAAGCAAAGGCGCGTAGGCGCGCCTTCTAAAAAAAGGACGCGCACCCAGTGTGAACCAGCACACAACAACAACTATCTCACATACCTCGCACAATTCTCTGGATTCATAGCCATTCGATAAGATCACATTGAATACGAAATTCATTATCACACGTAATTCAAACTAACAGATAATTTTTTGTTAAACAATCCACCCACCCAACTAAGGACAAGGATCAGC
>KZ124389.1:7468-18639 GCA_002157025.1 Melampsora abietis-canadensis | reverse complement strand
AATGAGGGAACAACACCCATGAATTGAACCATCATTTTTTCAAATTTTTCCAACCTTTCCTGTATTGGTCACATTATTCTACAGTTTCAATTTTCTAAACTCAGCGGTATATTAGTGATTTGGTGTAGTGATACCAGATCTGTTTTCTTCAGGCCAATCTTTATCTCATCCTGAACTCAAATCCATCTTTTCATAGTTTCAAGTAGAATGTATGTACAATCACATCCTTGAAGGTATCCTTAAAAGAAGAAGGGCAAAAGAAGACAATGTGTTCACCAGAAACAAATTGAGGTCTTTCTTGTTTCTTCAGAAGAAACCCAACTTGAAAGTAGGACACCCTAAATCCTTGATCATGATGCATACAAAACAACTTTAAATCTAATCTCTTTTGAAGAAAATTATCTAACCTCAGAGCTCAGGTGTGTGCTAGCTCAGTATTGACTAGAATCATCTATATACCACACCCTTCACTAAACGCATGACCAAACAGATAGCTCACAAAATAAAAACACGGAAGGAAGGATCCATTGAAACCTCAAAAAGGTTCAAGTGCCATTGTATCATTGGAAAAAATCATTATATTACAAATGCCAACCAACACTTCCCATAAGAAATTTTATCATATTTATTAATCATCATAAAACGTAATCACAAGAAAACTTATCATCAAAAACTATCATACTGATCTAAATCAGTGTGACCAAATTGTTTTCAAATTTATTCATGAGGTTTTCAAACCAATTATTTGAAGTATGTAGGTAATGGAGTTTGTAATTCTTCAACAGTAATAGCTTTCATACCAGAAGCAGGAATAGGAATCTGATTAACATCAAGAGTTTGACCAATTGGAGGTATAGGTATTCCCATTCTTTCTTCATTCCCAAGTGCCGTATTCTCATCATTTTCTTCTTCAATCAGATCAGATGATTTCTTTTCGGTAGAACCTTTAGAATTAGAAATCGGTGTAGGTACCAAGAGTTTATTCCAAATCATTCGTGTGGGAGGAATAAGATGAGGTGGCATTTTCAATATCGTTTCAAACATCTCGATTAAATCCTTATTAGGTTTGTCAGAATTTGTTGGATTAGTTTGAGTAAATACTTCTACAAATCCGTTTTCTTCGGGTTTAGATAAAAGATCTTTGAATGGTAAATGACTCTTGATAGTTAAATCAGATTCAAGTGATTTAGCGGCGGCTGCTGCTGCATATTGATCAAACACATCTTTACCAAATCTTAGAAGTCCACTATGATTGGTTAAAAGGATCAATCCATCTAAAAGTTCTTCTTTGGTGGGTTTCCAATCAGGTTTAGGAGTCGACGGTTTACTGACAAATGTAGCTGCTCGAGTTGGTCGTACTTTTATACTGAAAAGTGGTTTCATTGAACTAACATCGATCACTGTTAGTGTATGTTGTCGATCTGGTTTATTTGTGATTTCTTCTTCTTCGTTCGTAGCTTTAACCATAGTTTTCTCAAAGGTCACAATGTAATCTGAATGAGGAATTCTGATTGCCAGATGAACAGATGAGCTCCAAAATCCAATCTCTGATGAGATTCAAACAAAGAAATCATTTGCATTAGTAAATGAAAGAAGCACAACTTCAAGAGGAGGTGGATTATTTACCATTTGAACTGGTTAGTTCATATATTCCCAGTCCACTACTGCCCATGATCATCAACTTGTCCATTGTGGATCCCACGAATTTGACTTGTTTAAATTCGCCTAATCGACTGGTAGAGCCACTTCCGATAGTCTTGATCAACCGGTGTCCAAGGATATCCCAAATACTGACACATTGAGGGTGGAGTACAGCCATCACCGTGCCATCTTCAGAAAACGTCGAGTCGAGAGCTTTCAAGTCTCGATAAGATAGACAAGTTGATTTCAGCCATTCAAAAGAGTTTGTTCTGGAGGCCGTTGGCTTCAATACCGGGTCTGCGCTGGTAGAGGTCCACAATTTGATGGTTCCATCTAACGATGTAGTCACAACGGTTGGAGAGACTGCAGATGTGATATTGAGAGAAGTAATTTCTTGTTCATGAGGATTATCGACCCGACCGATCAATTTGAAGCTATAGGAAAGATCAGACAGGGAGGAGGTTCATTAGCTATGGTGAACTCTCACAAGTTATGGATTAGGTTTTAGAGACATACTCATTAGGATTCTCAGAATCTCTTTCCCAAAGTTTAAGTGTGATTTCAGGTTCGAATCCACGTTCCACATCGTGCCATAAATTGATTGTTGCCATGAACCGATCACCCTGACCTCCCAAGGCTACAAACTTCAAAATCGGTTCGACAGTTGGACGCTCATCTCGTCTACTAACGGTATTCTTGGGAATCACATGAACTTCGTTCAACATATCACCAGATCCACCGTCCAAGACTTGTAAAGTAGTAGGATGTGTTGATAAAAGCATGATATTATTGTATGGTCTTAAAGGATCGGGTTTCGATCCTAAAGGAGGTGAAAGGCAAGTCATAATACACGCTTGATTGTTTTTATGAGAAGGAAGTTGATGCATCTTCGGTAAACACAAAGATTTCGTGACTGTCATTGTCGACGAACTAACAAGTAAAATACTTCTATCTTCAAGTGTTACCAACACACCAGGTTCATTTGTTGAAAGTTTTTCAATCAAAGATAAATTGATAATCGGACTTCTTAATCTTGGTAAAAATGTTTTGGAATCGTGTCCAATCCCTTCAAAATCTTCTAGTTTCCATAAAACCAATACAGCTTCCTCTCCTCCACTGATTAAATAAGATCCGTTTCTGGTAAATGCTAAATCTGCAACTGCATGAGCATGCCAATGGGATACTGAAGTAGGACAAGGTAAGATTGCCGAAGGAGATTGAGTTGCTTTTCTAATGAATGTTGCCCATTGTGCTTCCGAAAGTGCGTGCCATAATGCTATTCTTCCAGTGATGGATCCGGTTGCAAAAAAATCACAAGGTGTACATGATAAGTCGGTGGATGAAGCGCCCATTGAAGAAAAATGATCTGCGTGTGCTTTAGGAGGGAAAGCGATGCTGGTGATGAGTTCAGCTGCTTGTAGATGTACAACCTGGTATCCGATTTCTTTGGTTTGTTTGCGAGTGAATTCGAAGAGGTTTGATTGAACAAATCGAATGACCCAAATACTAAGACCAGTGACGATTCCAACCCAATTACCGCATGAACTAGATGAATAGCAAGTCGCCCTTCCAGTGTTCAAGATCTTGATAATTCGAAAAGTTCGCTCAGTGGTAGTAGTGGTAGATTTTTTCTCGTCCTTCTCAAGAGGGTTCAACTGTATGGCGTATAAGGTTGAGAGCATTTTCTTTTTTCGATAAGTAGAATGTGATGTCGTCTTGGCTGAAGTTGAAGTTGAAGGATCAAGTGTTTTCTTGGTAATCACCAATAACGTAAAAGAGCTTGTAGGTTCATCTGATGGATTCTTAGAAGAAGCACTTGATAAAGGTGATACGCGTAAGGAGGAAAAGATGAGAGGGCGCCGAGTGTGATACGTTGCAAGTAAAGAAGACTTGACAAAATCGAAGATGTAAATTGTACCATCAGAGGCTACAAGGATGAGTTGATTGTTTGGAAATTGTGGGTGTTTGTGGATGTTGATTAGTCTAGTAGCGTCAGATGAAGTGGGTAAGTTAAATGTCGAGAGAAGAACAGAGTTGGAAGTAGAATAAGTGTGAATTGATAGAGGGACCCCTGGCACAAAACAGTAACTGGATTTGTTGCATTCAGGTAAGATAGTCAGTTTGAATGTCCTGATCAGACAGTTATGACAAAGTGACTCACCCAGTATCTTCTGATAAAACTGATTGACAGGCTGAGTGTGGTGGTTGAAGAAGTGTTTGTAACTTCATTTTAAATATTTTTGGTATAATCGAATGAAATGATAGATTTGATGACACTTTTGCTTTGAACTTGAGAAACGATGTTTTCATGAATCTATTATCCTTTCTTTGTTGTTCTTGATGTTTTCTTCAATGTCTTGAGTCTTGAGTTGTCCAATGGTTTGTTGTAGGTGAGGATGTCAGTCTTTGTTGGGATTTCAATTTTAATTTTTCTATCTTCAATTAATGTCAACCTGTGGTTCTGTTACATGTGTGATCATAAAAGTACCGTATGGAGTTTGGACAGGGTCGGACTTTCACCCAACACTTTCAAAATTTGGATCAAGATCGACACTCGTTCACTGAATTTAAGTCCATCACACCTATGATCGCTTCTTTATCTCGGGTCCTCTTCGGTCGCCCTTCGATCCTTCAAGTCACAAATCACACCAGACTAGCATGTTCAAGATGTTTAACTACCGAAGCAAGCTCTGCACCACCACCTCACAAACCACCAATTGAGCAATCAAGTTCTTCATCCGCGTCAGCCCGATCAAATTCATTGAACGCCAAGGTTCAAATAACCCCTCATGTTATTCCGGATAGGCTCTGGAAGGCGCCATTAGGTACAACGGATGACCCCTTGGCTTATCATGTGAATCGGACGGTACCCTTTGGTACCCTGCCGGTCTACTCAAAGATGAAACCAGCACTAAGTCAAGTTTGGACATTGGTGAAAAGGGTCGACGGTGATATTGAAGTAAGTCAAATCCAAAGGTATCAACTTCAAATCAAAATGTATCAGCTCAATCTGGATTTCTGTTCCTGTCGTTAAAGAAATTGAAAGAACACATCATTTTAGATTTTCCAGACTCTCGGCCGATCGTGAAACCTCGAATTCGTCAAATCGTCATGCGTGGAAAATTTACAAAAGAATTAAAATTATGGCTACAAGATAGAGGTTTTTAAAGAAGGATTCAATCAAATTTGTAAGTTGATACCTTTGAAGATATCAGTAACAATAGACGTATAGCTAAGAATTTTTGTTTTGTTATTAGTTCTTAGGTTTACCAAGGAATGATTCAAAAAAATTGAGGAGATGAAATTCGGCCTACCTTTTGACATGTATTCGTATACTCTATGCTGATTTCAGGAATGGATCGTGCACCATCAATTATCAATCATATTTCATTTAACCAGATATGTTGCAAGTATTCAGATAAAAAACAGAGACGAGGAAACTTATCAGACAGAAATCGGTGCAGAGCGCAATGAACGTTTGATAGGAAGCGTGCCACTTTGGCAAAAAGCTCGGATCGATCTGCAACCATGGGGAATTATGTATACATGATTGTATCCTTACATGAAGCAATCAAACCTCGTCGTAGTTTGAGTATAAAAGTACTAGCAGAACACGGTCAGTTTTTGTGACAGCTAAGATATACCATCCCAAAGCTGAATTGATTGGGTCTCAAAAATCAAATCATGCTTGAGGCATGATGTAGAGAAAAGTTTGGTGAAACGAAAATGTGTTGCAATTTTTGAAAAAAAGGAAACGTCAAAATTTAATTACAACTTGTATATATACTACATGATAGTTTTGTTACAATTCTCTGAGATAAAATCAGGGACCTTTCACCGGAGGATTGAATATGAGTTATGACACTAGAGAAAGTGGAAGGTCCAGAGGAGAAGTCGACGGAACAATATTCTTTTGAGAAACGTGGAGAACTAGCTGTCTCTTCTACGCACGTGGCAATGGAGGAACAGCTTGAAGAACGAACATGGGGAGAGGAAGTAAAGGTAGAGGAATGGGAAAGCACCTGAGGCTGCATGGTCAACTCATCAACTACCTCTGTTGACTCATCTCCGCACTCTTCGTCCTTGATCGTTTGATCAAAGGTGGTCTTCCAGCAAAACGGCTTCTTTGATGATTGAACTCCTTGCGACTGGGAAAGACATGGAAAAAGAGATTGCTGGAGTCTTTTCACTTGTGTAAGGGTACTTGTCACAAATATGGCGATCAAAGATGAGATCTGAGCTCTGGTTGTTGTTCTGTTGGTTGATTGACTTTTTTGAAGCATCATGACTTGTAGTGCAAGATGCAAAATTATCTAAAACCCAGAATTCAATTCAAGGCTTAGAGCAGTTCTTGAATGATGCATAGTGAGTGACATTTTTTACATTTCCATCCACCCAAGGAGTTGTCAGACGCCTTCAAGGCAACTATGACAGCATGAGTGTGGGCTTAGGAGGATCAGCATCACTCATTGCCATCTAGTTTTTGAGGCTGCAAGACAAAAGTATACTGGAGTCTTACTTCAAGTTCCAGTCAGGGAAGCAATTTAGATCTTTGGTCGACATCCTGGCACATTTCAAGGCCTCAAATCGTTTTTTGGTACTTCAATGATCAATCCATTACATTCCCAAGCTCCTACCCTGTCCAGTTCCTGTAAAGGTTCAGTGTAAGAAGCTCAGACTTCCACATATGGACAGGTCAAGATTGGTAGCCTACGCTGATGATGCACAATTGATCACAGATAGTCCAGCATTTAGATAGGTTTTTCATCAGTTCCAAAAGAGAATTTGTTTAGGGAGTCATAATGTTTGACATTTGCAATTGAGGTTATGAGCCTGCAGGGACATACCTGTGATTCATCTCAAGTCTGTGAGGTTGAATGAGTTATCACTACCACAAGTTGTTTGAATCTAGTAAAATGTCATACATCATGATGGAGCTGAACTCATTGAACTCTCTAGGAGATCTTGTTCTACCAATGGCCCTCTCAAGCTGCCTACATCAGTCTCAGATGCTACCAGGACTTGATTGTGACAAGCAAGCAAATCATTCAATTACTCTTCACAGGTCTTGCAGCCACTGGGGAAACTGACAAGCTACATCTAGACTCAGGTCAGACAATCTGAAGTTGTGAACCTGGTACATAGTTTCCTTTTCTTTTGTGTTCATTGGACTCATGTGAGAATCCTGTGTATGGACCAAGTATTGGTGTTGGAGGTGTCTGATATTCCGGCTAGGCTATTAAAGTGAGTTCCTTTTGAGACAGTACAATTGTTTGATTTTGGATTGTGTGAAGAGTGGTAAAAGTGAAAGTGAAAGTGAATTCAGTTTTTAGGTTTTTGAGGTTTTGTCGGATTGTTTTGGGTGAGTTGATATTTATTAGATAATCAGTGAGAGTGACTGCAGTGCATACAAACAACAATTTATCCTGATTACCGTATCACTCCAACTTTCATCATGTCCTTTCTCAAGAACGTCTTTAGCTCTAGTTCATCTCGTTCTGTCTCAAATCCTATCGGCAGTACTTCTCGTCAAGCTAACTCGGCAGTCACTCAGAACGTTCCATCGACTCTTTCAGCTCTTGCGAGCTTTCAAAACTCTTGGTTGGCGATCAAAGTCAGTGGCCTATTCCTTTTATGAGTGTTGATCGAATACTGATTGATTTGATCTTGCTACACCTTCCGATCAGAATGCCTTGTCGTCCCCTGCCCACCGTCATGTCCTCCTGGAATCAACCTCCATCAAAGATCGGCTTGATACAATGTGGGAATGTCTGGCGGTAGAAAATCACATCCCTGTCTCGGTTGCCAATCCCAATGGCAGTGGCTCCCTCTCATCCACTCACGCTGGTGAATGTGTGGAATACTGTCAGTGATCACGCTATTTAACATCTCTCAAACTATAGCCACTCAGCCTGACTTTTGGGTCCACCACACCTTAGTTCTTAAAAATGATGTCCCCGGCACCCTTGTCGCACTCTCATTACCCGATCAGCCTGTAGGCGTCAAGGGACTGGTGATAGGATTCTTTCTGTCACTAGTCGTCTTCATGGACGAACATTTTGTTGTTCACTCAAAAGTTCACAAACCATTGGTTCGCCTCCTTCGAAGTTGCGTGGAACCTGAATTGGATGGCGAGGAAGGTGATGATGCTGGCTGGAGAACCAAAGAAAGTGCCTACGAAGAAGCTGTTGTCGAGGTGATGTGCCGTCAGTCTCTACTCCTTTGATGGTCAAGGTATACTCGATTTGCGGCCGTTGATCGCCTCAATGGCCTCTTCTAACCGAATTTTCTAGATCTCTGCTCGCGAATCAAGACCTTTCCTCAGCTACTGGCTGTCTTCCTCCACAACCGCTCTCGTACCACCACACAGGGCGATTCGCTATCTTGGCCCCCTTCTCCCAGGCTGCAGCCGGCTTCAGTCTCCTCTTCCACGTCGCATTCGCCGGTCCCATACACAGTTGGACATCAACCAAGAAAATCAGTTCATTTCTCCCCCCAAACCCGACCTCTTTCGCCTTCTCCATCCCTTCTCTCGGCGGGNCCCGCGATTCTCTCAATCATACCAATGTCGACTCGTCAGTTAGTTCATCCAACGTTTCATCAACTGTCGACGGTCATACCACCACATCCCGGGTCTCAACTTCACCATCGCTCGAATCCCCAAGCCCTGCTCTCAAAGGCGATTCCGACATGCTCATCTTTTCCTACCTGCTTCGGTTCCTTCATCGGGAGGGCCGCACCGGCGATCTTGCCCGAGCTGGCTTACTTTTCCTAATGGAATTGGCCATGGGTCGCAGAATCCCCCCAATGCCAACTCCACCGCGCGGACCTCTCCATAACACACTTCATAGGCTCGAGGAGGCTGATAGTAAGGCTTTAGAAAGTGCATCTATAGCATTTGGCGAGTGGATTCTGGACTCCGATTTTGCCGATGTCCTAGGTGCAGGCCTTGGTGCGGCTTACGGTCTCTTACCGTCTAGGCTTGTCATTACTCCTCGCAACCCACTCGATCATGACGGCAGTGGTGGAATGGTGCTAGGTGGCATGGGCACGCATTTGAGCGATGACGCTACCGATCCCCAAACAGCTGAAGAACGCGAGCGTGAGCAGCGACGAACTAGGCTATTAGTGGGTATGGGCGTGTCCGGCTCAGAAGAATTCCGTACTCAAATGGATCTTTTCATGAAATTGATCGAATTCACTCAAGATGTGCTCCGAAATACTACTTCCAGCCCGCTTCATCACTACATCTCTGCACCTGATCCCCCTACATCAGTATCCTTGACTACCCCAAAGAAGCCAGCTCTGACTGGGCTCAGCGTGGACACACAAAGCCCCTATATCCTCGCGCCCTCGGAAGAAGTCGACCTTGGTCCTACCCAATCAGAGATAGTAGCCGCCGCAATCTCATCTTCCGTATTAAACTCAATTCAAAAATTGTTTTTAAACGCTATCATGTATCCATCTATTCTCGAGTGTTCGGAACAGGATGGAAGTGCTGTGGCTGTGATGAGCTATCTCGAGGCTATGCTCTCCCTCCTTGAAACTGATGGAGAATTGGCAGATGGAGTACTAAGGTTCTTGATGACGGAGGACAATGAAGGATTGGATGTGAGCTTCTTTGAAAAAGTACAATTACAGGTTATCAAACAAACTTCTGACCCTCTATTTTGCACATGTTGTATTCGTAGCCAATGCCCCTCACCGGGAACGCGCCCCACCACCAGTCATCTCGTGACGTAAGGGATCGACGTCGCAAGTCCGGCGCTATTCAGATAATCGAAGCCGAATTCAACAAAGCTCGAGGCCATGGCAAGGGTCCGGATGGGTTGATGTCCATATCGGGAACTGGAATCACTTACTTCAATTCACTAGGTCGATTCACTCTAAAGGACTTGCTAATTAACAATGTACGATCTCTAGATGGACCGACGGCTACTTCAGCTCTCAAACTCTTTCATGTCATCGTCAACCGACATGATCGATACGCCCTTGCATTATTAGATATACGGCCGGATCCTTGTGCAACTGCTTTTCCGTTTCCAAATGATCTTGACGAGTTCCTACACAAAAATCAAAAAGCAGCGGCCAAGCAGCTTCAACTGTTCAGCGAAGATGAAGACGATGAAGACGATGAAGAGTTCACTTATCCCATCATCAATCCGCCCCAAACCAATGAGGAGGAGATGTTTGTCTATCCAACGACGGCTAAGAACGAGGATGATCCCGAAGAGTTTACCTATCCTGCCCACGAGAGTGATTCTTCAGTGCCACAACCTGATCCAGCCACTCATCGCATTCAATCTCAAGTGATGTCCACCCCAGCCACCCCTCATTACCTCAAACCAGCCTTGGAGCTANCGGATACAGCGCTCACCGTGTCCAACATATCAAACTCATAGGGATGCGCTGGATTATTTGACTAGCTTGATTCAATTAATCGAACCTTCAGGAGGAGTCATGAAGCAAGACATGTATCAGAACCCGATGAGTACTGCATTTGGACATTATCTCCTGGATGCAGAAACCGAATTAACAAACACTGCAACCTTTCGACGAGGCTTGTTATCTGACTGCGTTTCAGCTTCAATTATGGGCGCATCTTCTCAGTCGGACTCCCTGCCTTGTCATTCCCCCCAAACAAGCATGTATACCCAAGGAGGAAAATTGGACTCGGAGATGAATTTGATTGACTATCCAGTGATCCGACATGGGCTTTCGGCAGAGGCACCTCTAATTTCAAGTCTCCTCGAGTCGCTAACAAGATTCTTCACCCAATCACCAGAATTGAATTTGATCCTGACTGGGTGTGTGGCTAGTCTGGCGTCATGTCCAACTAGGTCCCTTGATGGATGGCTTTTACCTGTTTTGAACGGACCTGAGGGGAAAATGATGGATGGAGAATCAATGTGGGTGAGCGAATCTTCGAAGCTCGAACTCGGTCAAGATGATGGCGACGACCGCTCAATAGATTTCGCAGTTGAGGAATTGGCAACTTCCATCGCGGAAGAGTCTCGACAAAAATCAGCTTGGGTGACCAGTGGTGAGTTTGGAGACTCAGTTTTAGAAATTTATCGTCAATTAGCAGAACAAGTCGCTAGCTATCGGAAAAGCGTCACTGGATTTGATCGATATCTGCACGAGCGTCGTCAGGGGCTGGTCTTTGTAGAGAACTTGGAGGATGCTTTGGATGGAGACACCAGTCCGTTCGGGGCGAATGAAGAGAGCCAAGCCTTGTCTCCCCCACCCCTACCTCCGCCGATAGTTGAGAATGCACCTGCGACGAAAATCGCAACTCCTGTGACAGAGCCGAGGGGCTGGTCTTTGTAGAGAACTTGGAGGATGCTTTGGATGGAGACACCAGTCCGTTCGGGGCGAATGAAGAGAGCCAAGCCTTGTCTCCCCCACCCCTACCTCCGCCGATAGTTGAGAATGCACCTGCGACGAAAATCGCAACTCCTGTGACAGAGCCGAGGGGCTGGTCTTTGTAGAGAACTTGGAGGATGCTTTGGATGGAGACACCAGTCCGT
>KZ124386.1:0-19404 GCA_002157025.1 Melampsora abietis-canadensis | reverse complement strand
CTAGTACAGAAGTTGTCTTGAGACTGCCCTTTCAGAGAATCTTCAACAAACTGGACTTTGTTGTTAAAGTTTTTTCATAACAGAGAAAAATAACCAGGAGTTGATGATAAAAGAGAAAAATAGCAGACTTTGATAAATGCACCAGTGAGATAATCACAACACTTCTTTAGTGTTATTCCAAACAAAGCTTACAGCTTTAAAACACAGATAAAATAAATTTCTCTTATTGAATGGTAAGGGCTGTTTAAGTGAACTAATGACTGTGTAGTGATTTTATAATGATAAAAAACAACTACCCTCTATCATAGATGAAGACAAAGGGGAAATACAAAAGCTGGACAAAGAAACAGGCTTTATATATCTGATTTACAAATTCAAAATTGATCAACAGCTTTCAAAATCACAAAAGATGAAGAATAGTTTACTGAAGAGCTATGATGGAATAGTTTAATGCTCTTTTACACTCTTGAATATTGCTACCAGAACCTTATTCATCCCTCATGATTGCTGCTGTGTTGATTACTGATCATTTACTCATCATTTGATAGGATATACTGTGAGTTTACCCATCAAAGAGTGATTCTTCCTCTTCTTATGCTTAATTGCTTTGTATATGCTGTGTATATGCTTCATCTTTACTTCTTTGATCACTTCACATATGATTTCATTGATAACTATATAAATAATTGATGTGTAGATGTGAAAAATAGAGCTGAGAAAGTCACAAGTTCAAAGATGGAGAAAGAGGGGTTGATGCTCTTTGCCATTGCACTGATTGGATACCAGTCTTCTTTCTTCCAGTATCAATGGAATTTCCAACCTCACACTATCTCATCCTGCAAGTAAACACCATACAATAGCACCAAAAGATAACTCTGGAATCTGGGTACTGAGATCTTAGAAAGTATGTGCAATAGGTTTGTTTATGGGACACATGATATGGCCTCAAAAGAACAGCACTTCCAACTTCAAGAGCTGGGGTCATAAATTATTGTCCATGCCAGGTGTTTCTTACAAGATTGATTGGATAACATCACAACAATTGTGACTTCTATATGTATTTCAAGACCACAGATAGGACTATGAGATCAGTTTGGGCAGGAAAGTCAATTACCGCTTTTGTCTGATGTGTTGGGCAAACAATTTCAGACCCGTATGAATTATTTCCAATCAAACCGTGATGGTCTCTTGGGTTCTTTTTTGACTGTCAAAAACTATTTTGATTGGCTCATGATATTTTCATCTCAGTGTCCTGTCACACATGAGATAAAAAGGATAAATATGGATCCTGAATCTTGATGAGACTTGTAGAACCTGCAAGGTGCTTACTCAGAGACATCATGTGGCACATGTTCACAAAGCCTGCTGGAGCTGATTTCATCTGAAGATGTTGTGATTTTTTCTTAGGGTTGTATCAAACCATGATGATTGACCAGGTACACAACAAGGGCCTGCACCCAGTTTTTCTACTGGTGTTTGATCTCCTGTAGAAACCCGTAAGTTGTTGCCCACATGATTTGGCGAAATCTTGTGGTGTGAGTAATACAATTGAACACAACATACCAAAGTTTTCTGTCCCGTTAGCTGCCTAATCCAGGCAATCACTCTTGGACAATATAGTGAGTACAAGGTTCCTTTAGTTTCAAAGGAAATTTTCAAAGCTATCACTATTGCATTGAAAAACATGGCTGCTTATCAGACCATATTTGCACTCCACTCATCCAATTGTCATGCAGTCAAAACATCACTGACACTAGCATGGCTCCTGATCTTGGCAAATGCAACAACTGTGGCCTTACTCAGAGGCAATGCGGAAACAGCTCAAAACCAGTTAAGGAGATCATTGGAAAATGAAGTATCTCATTTGAATTTGTGAGTGATGATACTTCAGAGTTTACCCATATAGATGCCTGTAAAGTAGGCAGTGGGGAGGTTCTGGCAGTTCCTTCACGTCAAGAACATTCCACATATATGCACAAACTTCCAATCCAAGAACAGAATCTCATGAAGGCCAAGGATACAAAACTATGTGATGATCAATTTATAGGATCAATCTAGAAAACTTATTATTACACTTAGGAGTTAAAATGTTTTACATGTTTATTAGTCATTATAATCTCATTACTCATGTTCAACTACTTTTTTAACTAATTCAAGGTGGCTTAGCAATTTATTTCCGTATGTTTTAATATTCTAAAAGCTTTTATTTGATAATTATAAGACAGTGAACAAGCCATAACAACTACATCAGAATTTCTTAGATTACATTTCGAAGAAAGCTCTTTATTGATTTGGAGATTGATTAGTGAAGATAGGGGATCTTAGAAGAATATCATCAGGACAAAGACGGCTTGATCATAAGAGCATATGAATTAAAATTTTGATGAAATGTATAGTGATTGATCAAGAAAGATTTGAAGAAACACATGTTGAAAGCTGTGCAGAGGTGTTAAAATGATGGTAAATTAGGTTTTTAAGGGTTGATAAATACAAATACAGGAGTGGTGATAATGGAGATGGATTCTTTGGTCAATTTTATGTGGGTTTTGATATGAGAAGAAAGGTATGTACTTTGTGGGAAGGTGGGTGAGTCACGGTTGAAGAACATTTTGAAGAAAATCCATTTTGAAGATGTATAATTTGAGTCATTTGAGGTTTTTCATTAGTAATACATATCAAATCATGTTGGATTTAACTGTAAGGTGATCAATCAACACAGAATTCAATGATTAATAATGTACAGATATTACTTTAACTATATCACATGTGTTGGAAAGCTTTCTAAGGACAAACTATAAAAAAGTGGAAATTCAGAAATGAAATGTGACACATATCACTATGCCAAATTGAAATTTAACTGCCAAGTTTAGAAGATTGAGCAAACAGATTAAATTATAGAGAAGCTGGGAGGGGTCAAAAAATATGAAAAAACAATTGTTGGTCCCTTTGGTGCATTCCAATCATCTGGCATATTTTTTCAAATTTTTACAATCACAATTCAAATAATGTCAGAAACCTAATTTTGGTCCAAAACTGGAAGCCAGGGAGACAGTGACCTTGCCAGACAAACAAAATCTCCAATGTTGCTCCAACACATGGAGTGTCTTGACATTCTGAATGCCACATTCTGTCTATACAGCTTGGATGCACAGAGCAGTTTTGTGTCTCCAAGAATGGGTGAGATATATCAAGAGCCATGCAAAGCAGGAACCCTATATAAGCGTAGAAGTCATTACTACAATGGCTTCAGCACTCTAACAAGCCTTTTAGAGCCATTGTGTGGCCTTCATAAATTGCAAGTGTTCAGATGATTGAATTAAAATTGTCATATTTTCTGGCATTGGAGGTTTTGCCCAAATCTTGCTAGTTTGGGACTAAATTTGAATTTTTGACATAATGTCCCCTGTGAGCATTTTGGTTTGGGAGGTTGGCAAAACCTGTGGCAGAAATATGCAAAAATATGCAAAATGAGGTGACAAAACCCATGAATTGAACCATTATTTTTTCAAATCTTTCTGACCTCTCCTGCATTAGTGATATTTCTCTACAGTTTCAATCTTCTAAACTCAATGGTGAATCAATGATTTGGCATAGTGTGTGTAATTAGCGGAAACCTGGTTGTATCATGGGTTTTGGCCTACAACACCACGTGTAATATGGCTTTTCAACATGTAACTTTCAACACAACCTTATTTTTCCAGTCTTTACACATCAATATTTCAATCATCACTGCTCAAAAGTAGCTATTGTAATAGAGTCTTGGTCAGCAAAAAGAGATCTATCAATCTCACTTTAGTAATCAAGAATTGGACAACTTTTAAAGAAAATCATACTCTTGAAATTCATCTGTGGCTTATTATAAAACTATCAAAAGAAGATCATATAGGTGGTTAATAAGGCTTATTATATGTGTATTTCTGTTTTTGTATGATTTAAGTTGGGAATTGATCATAAGAAGAGGCTGTGACATTGATTTGAGGGGTTTTTGCGGGATTTTGTGATTTTGAGATGGTAAAGAGGTGGTTTGGAGAGCTGTTTACTTTGTTTTCCTTTTGTGTTGAGATTTTTGTACTTCTTTGCTCTTTAGTCAGACTTTTGTTTCCCTTTTCCCTTATCTTTTACATCCAGTAGTTTTAGCAGTAATTATGTCTTTACTATTATAGTACCAGATCACTTCAATATGCCCCTTATAATTGAGGAGAAATTTACTTTAGCAGCTTTGTATTGGAACAATACTTAATGAGAGTATTGTGCTATTTTTCTGTTGTTATTAATAAGGGGATAACACTGAGAGTATTTTGAGTAACAACATCAGGAACTATTTCCTCTCTTAGTTATTTGTTGTGTTGGTATTTTAGAAATAAAACATGTGTCCTTTGTGTTTCAAAAACAGATATATTTCTTTTGATTGATCATCATTGCTCATTCAACAAAGTTCTTTTATTGTTTGTTTTAGAAGAGCAGACTTTAGACATCACTCCATCTTCACACTCTATATAACCTATGTGGGATTATTAGTTCTACAACGGGATGAAAATACCTACATTTGGCTGAGGATCATATGGTCACCAACTGAGGTAAACTTGTTTGTGGGTGAAGAGAGAACATTTAATGAAAAGTTAAAAATCTCATGGATAGATGAACATCACTGGTTTAAATCTATGGGAGATGACACTGGGCTGTATGTCCACATTGATGTCTGGAACAAAATCACACATTGATTTAATTTGGCAGTTGCTTCACAGCCAGAACATTCAACAAATGATGTGCACCAGATTCCTCTTCAAGTATCTTACTTCAACAAGGTAGAGAATTCAAGCAGATATAACATATACTACATTGAACTGAAGGTTGAATGGTTTTGGACCCCCCATGAACCTACCCCTGATAGCCCTGGGTCCTATGGGGGAAGTTTTGGGCTTTCTGGCTACTAAATATATTTGATCCCAATTCAACACTACGTGCATAAATTAATTGCCTCACAGAAAAAGTGATTACATCTAGAGCAAGAAAAGATCAATAATGCATTAGAACTACATTAGAACTGCATTAATTCTGTATGAAACTGTATTGAAACTGCACTGTGAAATAAATTCTACATCAAATGAAATTGTTTTTTCCATGGGGGAATTACCTTGTGCTGGCAGTGTGAAGGACTCATGAGGGCATGAAGGTGCAATGACATCATGTACTCCCTTGATGAGAAATAAAGGTACCAGGGTGTTTAAAATAAATGGACCAGTTGGATTGTTATTTCCTGTTGTGGATGTGCAAAATCTAGATTTCTTACATTCAATATCTTGCTAACCCTAGTTCATTATGACCATCAAACATAAGATAGAATTGTTTTTGGTTACAAAGAAAAGTTGCTTATGAACGGGTCCTTCATCCCATGACATGGGGTCCTAGACCTGTTGCAAGCAACCCCAGGTTTGTGAAACACATCACCTCAACCTAGCAATCCACAACACTGCTTTTAGAATGAGAGAGAGCTATAGTGATTCTCTGCCTTTCCTTGCATTCAGAGTGAACTTCATCAAATGTTGGCCATGCTGCCTCTGGTTCTGTCCCCTGTCTTCAATAACTACATTACCTCACCTGAATTTTCTGTGGGTCATCATCATTCTGGTCAACAGAAGTGGGACCCTGGATACACACTGTAATCATACTCTTTTGCCATGCCAATGCGCTAGGCAAGGCCCAGGCAATGCCAGTGGCATTACTACATTGACAACAATCAAAATCAAGGCCAATTGCTTGGTTCTGTGTCTGTTTTGCTTGGGATACAAGTTTTGGATGTTTTCTTTAGACATTATGGAGATCTTTTTGACACTATCTGTTGCAGGTTGTGACCCTAGAAGGTTGGCTGACCGCTCATGTAGTTCCAGTCTCTTCAAATTTGTTTGGTGTCCATTTCTCCTCTTCGCCCTTTTGATTTTCTCAACCAACTCTTCCAGAAACTGAATCCCTGGAGTGGTCAGCTACCATCCATTTTCTCAATCAGGTTCACATCAGATTTTCTTTTTTTAATTAATCACTAAACGTATCTAATGCTTCCCATGTAATATGAATAACCTCAGTACATGATTTTGAGCATTCAAAACAGCCCTGAGGAATGTTGATGAATACATGTTAATGGCTATCTAGAGCCTCATTTATCAAGATCTATGCAAAGAATGACCCAAAATAATACTACCCTGAAGTCTTCACTGATTGGCTCAAGAAGGCTAAAAGCTCAATTTTTGTTTGCAACCAACCGTGGACCTCATCATGAGTTCTTTGGGGTATATTGTCTCCAAGCTCAGGTAGTAATCCCAATTCCCTCAATTGATTCACCATTCAGTGGACAGCCACTATTGTATCAATCAAGCTTGTGATAGGTTGTATACCCAAATTCCAACCACTCCCTTTAATTGAGCGCAAGATATATAGATCACTCAAGTTTCATTCAAAACAGGAACAAGTCAATTTATCAAATACTCAATCATCCTTTGAAGATGGCTTCTACAATCTGTGCTATAGACATGATAACATTTTTTATCAAAGTGATCTAGTGGTAGTTATGCAAGATTTGTGATGTTGCAGGAAAGCAAAGATAAGCTTAATTAGTTTGATGTCTGTTTCCTCTAACTCAGTTTCTTCCTAGTTGGTGTCTTGGACAAAGATTGGTACAAAATTTGGGAAAAGAAGTTGCTTGACCAATGACCAACCAAACAACCAACTCTTTGCACCAAACACCATGTCAATCTCCTTTCAGCACGTCAATGTGCACACCCAGAGGGGTCTTTTGAGGCTATAAGAAAAGCCTTTTGTGTGTGCACCTCAACATGCAACAAGAATACAAACACAGTGAAAAGATTACTTCTTAGTTGAACCTTGTTATAAACATCAAGCTTTCTTGGTTTCTATCATTCAATCTCTTAATCACAGATCTTGTTTTTGATGGGAAAAAAGCGGGTTGAAAGGTAGAAAGGAAGATTGAAACTTGACTGATGCCTTCATCAAAACTATTGAGAGGCAAGGCAATCCAATTTAGAAAGCTGTGATCAACATATCCTAGATGTACAGTCCCAGTGACCTTGTGTTGAGCTTGAAGTGAAATTTTATAACTCAAAATGGTCATTTTTGCCATTTTCATTTGGTGAAAAGAAACCAGCAATAACACTTTCACCTTCAAACAGTTAGTTAGCTATTTTCAAGGAAAACAGCATAAGAGACACTTTGCAAAAGATATCAAATCCAATTTCCCTGCAAATATTTTTTTTTCTTTTGTTCCAGATTCAGTGAAAGATCATAAGATATAATGTTCAAGAATTAGTCAAAAGGGAAAGCTAGTCCGTTTTCAATTAGTTTGATTATTACACAAAAAGAATCAAGATGATATATTTATTGATACAAACTATAAAAGAAAGAAAGGTAGTTTGTAGGTATCATTAGGGTTTTTTTGAAAAAGAAAAGGCGCCCAGTAAAACAAGAGTTATGAAAAAAAAGTTAAACAATTTGAAAGAACGAAAATGATTAAAAAAATGAAGAAACGAGAAGATTAAACGTATACAAGCGGAATGAAAACAATAACGTGGTTTTCTTCTTAATTATATGTATGATCGGGAAGATGATTAGTTCGATTTTTCGGTTTTATATTCACTATGAACTAAAGATAAGGATGATTAAAGGCTCATGAATCAATCACAAAAAGTATCACGGAGCCGGATAAGTGGGAGCCGCGTCTTAAGGCTCCAATTGATCAAACAATCCGATGAATCTGATGAGGTTCAATTAAAATAAAATCAGCTGTGAGCCACATATCTCGTCAAGTGATCGAATGAAGATATACCTCACCTGAAACAATTAAATGGCTCTCAATATATCATCTTCACCTAAAACTAAACTTCTAAATAAAGCTTGTCCCTCTGATCTTCTTCTCCAAGCTCTTCTTTCTTCAGCTACAATCATTTCAGCTCTAGTCTTACTAACTGGAACCGGAGTCATCATTTGACTTCGGCGCATTGAAGTAGGTGTAGATGGGCCAGCAGATCTAACCGAGGTATGTACTGATCGATTTCGATTCAATGGTCGTGAAGGTGTTGTTGCGGTAGTAGTAGGGGTGTTTACTGATAGCTGGCGTCGTGGTAAACGTTGAAGAACGGGTGGAGGAGGAAAATCGTCATCGTCTGATTCGGAGTCATCCATATAACCTCCATTGTTCTTTAAAAAGCTAGCCAAGATACTAGATGCTCTGCCATGACCCCTGTACGTTCTTGGTGCTTCTTCTTCTTCTTCTGCATGGCGCGTTCTAATTGATCTAAGACTTTCAGGTGTAGGATTATCAGATGAAGTATAAAGACTTCCACCTCGTGATGGTCTAAGACGCGAATAAAGGCCTGATGATTGTGATGGTGTAGTATCAATCGTATTTTTAGGTTTAGGAAAACTTGTTCGGTTCACATCTGATGGAGTGATTAATAAACTATTATCTTCTTCATCACTAAATTCGATATCTTGAGGTGATTGTAAATTACGATTATTAGGCTTTCGTGATGGTGTGTTGAATACACCTTCTTCTCCATTCGCAGAACCAGCTTCAGTTCGAGGAGAAGTAGTAGTAGAAGATGATAATCTAGTCCAACGATTCCAAAAGGATGGTAGTGCATTGGAAGAGGGAGTACTTGATGTTCGTTGTTTTCCTTGCATCTTGTTCTGTTCTGATTGAATTTTTAATTCTTGAATTCAGGAACGAAATAAAAAGTGGAGATAATGGTTGGAAGAGAGGCGCCGCGGGAAGTTGAATAGAAGAAGAGTCTTGAAAGGTATGAAAGGTCAGATTAAGACAGAAAGGGCTTCAAGGGTCGGTGCAGATGGGTGGTAGGGCAAATGTAAAAATTGAATCAAGTCTTTGATGATTACCTTTTTGGCAAACAAAGGCGATAAGGGAACGGGTGGACTGGGAAACAATGACCTGGGTTGATGGAAGATGGTCTACATATATATAGTCATCAAAGATATCTTCAATGATGGGAATATAGCCTAAGCTAAACTAAGGATGAGAGCTGACCGTCTTGAAAAAAATGACCGAGTGAGAGGGCTAAAGATAAAGTCTCCGATGAAAGCTAGCCAATGTTAAGATTTAGTAGATAGAGTGGTGGATGTACTGATCGGTGATGAGTTAGATGGCTTAGTTTATAGAGAGGCAAACTGATAAAATCAACAACAGAAATCGGATTGTGCTACTGGTAAGAAGGTCAACGGCTTGATGAAAAAGATATCAATTTCAGGATGAACAAGGCAGTGAAGAATATTCGAATCTGATGATGATGGTGATGAGATGGATGGATGGAATATGAGATTCATCATTCAACTTTCTCAAAAAAATCAGAAAGACCTTTTCTCGAATTCTACTTCATTTCAGGCTTCATCAAAATCTTCATGTTAGTCTATATCTAGATAATTCTCAAGTTACTCATCGATTTACATATTCGAAAAAACACTTATCATACGTTTTGATTTCATAATTCTCATTTGGAGTTGAAGCCTGAATGAAAAGAATTCATGTAAAGCCGCGTAATGAGCCTATTACAAATCAATTTGTGATGATTGAACTCGGATCAAAGGAATTTAAGTTATCATATCTTGGATGGTTCTTTTCTCGTAAGTTGGTCCGTGCTTGCCCTTTTGAGACTGGATTGACTTCAAACCTCATTGAGGTCAATTATCCCCACAAAGCTCGATCATCGACCACAGAGATACTAAAACCCAAAATATGATCATCTTGATCAAGACTTACAAGGAGGATTGTAACTTTGTATCTTTATGGCTGTAGGATATCTCTGTAAAAAACCGGGTATGAATATGTCTTATGAGGCATAATGGATCTCAGGCCATTCCTGTGTGTTTAACGGACAATTTGTTAGTCAGAAACATGTAAGAATGGCTGGGAGCAGGTGAAGATAAATTAGAGAAACTTTCTACTCGGTGAATTTCTGATCTTGCTTGACAATTTGTTTTTTGTCAAACTCTTCATACACATCAAATCCAATATTGAGTTTTTATCATCGTATCCTTTGATATATCGCATCCGCTATATAGCGCGATAAAACGCTACACATCGCACTCTTTGTTAATTTAACGGGAAAATGAGGCAAATGTTCTTCATGTAGCTCATGATATGTTAACAATTAAGAAGTTTTCATTTGTAACGTGCTCCTTGATTGATTGGTTTCAAAGTCATTGACCCAATCTTTTGACCTTTCACCTTCTTCTCTAATGGAATATTCACCACCTTGAATGCCCAACTGAGTTTCTTGTTTAAAAGCTAATAGTCTATTCTTCAATGAAAATTTGGTGGATGATAAAGAAGAGACTTCATGGGATTCAGATCTGAGATAATTCCATGAACTTTTTCAATTAGTTTGGGAATTTGAACACTTGAAGTTTCACTTGAAGGGAAGAATTGTAATCAGAGAGGGCTAGGAAAGACTGAACACTCAGTGACATAAGAAAATGCACTGTTCTTTGAAGTAGACAAAAGTGAGAGTTGGGATAAAGTTTCTTTAGTTTTGGATTGGGTCTTTGACCATTATATAACGGTCAAACCTCAGACCTTTATCCACCGCTGTTACCCCCAAACACTTACTTAGCTTAGGCAATTCACCTCAATTTGCTACGTCACTGCCAACATAGATGCCTTGGATTATTCAATCCAAGGCATCATTGGATATAAACCCTTGGATAGATATTCTCTGAGTAGTTGATCCGAGGTATCTTTTGGCACAAAAAATTACCTTGGATCAAAACCTCAGACAGATTCTATTCAAGGATTTGAATCCAATGATACCTTAGATTTTTCAATCTGAGGCATCTATGTTGGTCATCAAGGTGCCACCCGGCACCAACAACCAACCGGATATCTGTTGGAGTATTGGATGGATCCAGGTGTTGGAATAGACCCTGGAGCTATCTGGTAGCCAGATATCTGGCTGGTTCAGTGATTGGATGAGGGGCAAAAAATCAGATCAGTGGGATATCCAGCAGTTACTTCATAGGCTGGCTGGCGTGTACTTGAAGGGTATTGAGCGCAGGATTGAAGATATTTGAATGACAATTCAAAAATATGGTTGCAATACAAACTTGAGCCTACCAAAAAAAGTCTTACATCCAAAAAAAAGCAATTTCAACATCAAAATGACCCGGGACGGGCATTTTTGTCCCCAGGTAGGCCCTGTTCTGTGCTCAATTCCCTGCCAGGGAGGCCTTTTTAGCTACAGCGCCAGATTTCCAATGCATACTCAGCTCCTGTGTTGTATTCCATTTTTTTTCCAAAAAAATGGTTGGATGTTATCCGGCAAGTCCGGATACCCAAAAAACTGTTTGGTTTGGTGCTTCAAATGGCCAGAGCATGTCAGATAGCTGCCGGGTGACCCCTTGAGTTGGCAATGTGTGAGAGCCAAAATAGACCTTTTTTTTTCTATTTTGGCTTGCTCCCTAAATTCATCTGCACCTTGTTTCTCCCATAAAATCCCACTTGTACAACAGGACTCTCCCTTGATGATCAACTAACCCATAACACAACTCCTCATGTATGCTATTGTGCCATACTGCAGGGAAATTAATTCACTGCTAGCATAAGGTAATTTCCCCACGGGAAAAACAATTGCATTTAATGTAGAATTTGACTCAAAATTCAGTTTGAATGCAGTTTAATGCAGTTCTGGTGAATTATTGATCATTTCTTTCTCTTAATGTAATCACTTTTTCTGTGAGGAAATTACTTTATGATGGTAATGAAACACAGCTGTACATTGTTAAAATTTCATACCTCAAACACTCTCCTAAACAATCTGTGCATCCCTTGGTACAATAAAAATCTATGGCACAGCTGGGGATGCTCTTAGCTTACTTGTTAGGCCAACTCCTATGGCTCACTGCTGCCAATCAAAGGTTTACAATGACTGTTGCCATGTTCACAAACTCCAATTCATTGCCTATAGCTCTAACAACAAGCTTACTGGACAATTTGGGTCCAAAGAATATATTACAATGGAGCAAAGACAATACAAAATTACAGGTACGTCTTTGGTCTTCTCCCATAGCTAGCTTTCTTGTAATAATGTTCTTACATTGCTCAACTATCTCTAGCAATCTGCAAGGTCAACTGCGGATCTCCTCCCATATAGCACACTTGGATTGGTTCTCCAATGGAGTTACAGTGTCCCTCTTCTTTCAGCCCCTAAACCACAAGACAAGCAAGACAAAGTTAGAAAGCAGAACACATGGGGGCCTTGGTCTTCCAAAAAAGTCATCTTGACCTCTTCCTCTGAGGAAAACCTGAGAGAAAAATCATTGGAATGTGGCACTGTTTCTCCTCTCACAGAAACCTGCCCTGATATCATGGCAGTGCAGCATGTAACACATTTTAACCATGATAAATTCAACACTCCAAGAGTCTTGTCACCAGAGCCCATGGCTTTACCCGCAATGTGGACACCGGTATTGACAAAGTTCCACAATTTCTTCAAAGCTTCACACTGATTCATGAAACCCACTTTTAAGCTCCTTTTCTCAACTTGTTGAGAGCAAAGTACCTCCAATCAAATTAACTTGATCCCCATCTTCCCAACTCTTAGGTATGCATCCATTGCATCATCCCTTGTAGTGGTCATTCCAAAAGTGTAAGGTTTTATCAGGAGCATAAAGCCTCTAGAAGAGTATGTTGATATACTTTCCAATGTCTCCAGCTAATCCAATATCACGGTCTGATCTATGCTTTTTGCATGTGTATCAATCATCTCAGTGGATTAAGCTTTACGCCAGATGTATCAGTACCTTTGACAATGGTGGTTTTATGTCAGTCCAATCTTCTATATAATATATAATCAGGAGTGACAACAAGAATTCTGACTGTGAAGGACAATTTTGGGTGCCCAAGTCATTTCAGACACAAGGGGAATCTGATGATTCTATAGAACCAGAGAAGAAAGCCTTGAAGGAGTATTTGAATAAGGCCATTCAAGCACTAGGACCACCCGCTGAGCAAAATACAATGCTTGTAGGAATTTCCGCCTGCCATTTCTTGACTCTTCTCATATTAGTACCAATTTTTTATGCAGTCACTGGTGCCCTCACAACGCCCTCAGATAGCTCTAAGACCTTCCCAGATCCACTCAATAACCTGTGCTTCTTATTAGTAATGCTTCTACTGGTTGGAGCCCCACCCGCGCTGATCCAAATGACCAACTCAAATGAATTCCCAATTGGGTCACCAGCCTATGCGCACCAAAAATCTCACGGCCTCCATTTTCAATGCCTGATTTTCAAAACTCTTTTGATAGGATATGTATTTTTCACCCCAATCACCATCATCATCTTGGTATTTGCAGCTGTACTTATCCTCCAGAGATGTAGCAGTTGGAATAACATAGACCATAGATACAAGCATTCCATAGACAAATTTGTAAGCATAGATGACAGTTACTTTACAAGTGTGATGCAATAGAAATCATAGATTGAATGGATACACTGGGGCTGTTGAGCTTCCAGTAATGATACGCAACTAGTAAAATGGTCTCCAGGATAATGACAGAATCTGGAATTCCAAGGTTTGTCATATCCAGTGACAGTGCCCCGGGATTTATGCACTTCATCATCATCAAGATACACAAAGACCAAGGGTTAACGAGTGTGAGCTACTCAAATGGGGCAATATTTGTTTCTCAGATGCAACAGTGACTTAGCAGAATTAATAGATGTCAAGATAGTACATTATCTAAGAGTGTTCATTTGCATTGGCTGGTGTTGGCTATCTTGCATGACCTGTCAATTTCTTCAAAGGTTCTCTCAGTCATTCCCCGGATAAGATGTTAGATTTCCTGTCATTTTGGGTACAAAATTGAACTCTCAGAGTCATTCAAAAACTGACCATGCTTGATATTCCGCTCACCCTTGACCAATTCTCTTTGGGATGCGATGAAATCTCACAGAAGCACAGTCTTGATGATCAATTTGAGTGGTTTTTTTGGGGTGTAGCACAATATTTTTGAGCTCACACTTGGATATATGTTCACGTACACGAGAATCTGCATAAACAACAAAACATATATAATACTCAGGAAAAAAGCCGCCTTGGTAGAGCTAGGTAGATTCTGAGATGATCTTTTGACTTTCCAAGCTCGGACATGACCCATCGTATGGATTACAGACCAATAGATCCAATCTGAGGATGAGATCAATTGAGCAGAGTTATTGGGAGACCTTTGAATTCTTGTGAGTCAAACCTCATCATAATTGTTACAAACTAGTGGTGTGAATGGCACTGAGGTGTGTTGAAGCTAGGAAAAGTTTCCCTTTTAGGGAATTCATCCTAGACCACTTATCACTACAAAGCTTTACTCGAAAAGATCTCATCAAACATGATCTTTGTACAGCATATTTCTCACAATAGTCACAACAAACGCGAGGTTGTTTATAAGTCCAAAGTACTAAACGACACATAATGATACACACATTTTCTTTATGGAGAAATACGGTTGACACGATACCACACTGATAATAAGAAATTCAGGTCACGTTATAAAAAGATGTTGGCGGGGTTCGTTTGATATGCTTGAGTTTTCACCCATGACCTAAGCACCTAATTTAGTTTTGATCGCTTCAATGGATGGGGAAAAGAAGTATTCGCCACTGCAAATGAAGGAGAAAAGATGTTGATCACTCGAGCAAGAAAAGATTTCTACTGGCTGGAGACTCACCCTAAGGGTTTGATGAACTCGGTTTGAGCGGTAATTACGTTGTTCGGGTCTGTCTCTCCTGGCACTCCCTGTATATGTGTGGATTGAAAGAAACCATTTATCTCTGAACGGCTTCGACTTTTACGAGAGGGGAGAGGAGCTGGTGAACTGACATTAGAGGTAATGTTCTGCGCAGTCCGAGGACCACCATTTCCGCTTTGTCCAATGAGTAAATCAAAACCTGGCGTTACCTTCGCAGGGTTCTTGACGGGGAAGTCGACATTGTTACTCCAAGACTGGTATCATGAACAAAAAGATGACGATCGCAATTTGGTCCCAAGCGCGACACGAAAACAGCATCAATGTCCACCCACTTGAGTAATGACAAGAAAAGTTCCGATACAAACCTTTTGAACAAACTGGAACCCGTTCTCTATCTTACTTTGGTAGGATACAAACAAGAGGCCTCGATTGTGTTTTGTTTGCTTTTGGTTAATTTCTTCTTGAGTCAATTCGGGACCTAAAGAAGTCGTACAGAGTTGGGAATTTTTACAGTTTGATTAGTACGATGAAGAAAAAAACAGTAAAAGCATCATTATTAACCATAAGGTATCCCATTTCTGACCATGAGGTGCGGTAAGACGGCGGTCTCGGGAGGAAACCCAGCGAATCCTTTCCGAGGGTTCGTTTTTCTATGAAATTTCCAATGGGACAGCCGCTGTGAGTGTCAAAAGATGATGCGATCAAAACAAGAGCGACAGACAATCACCTAACGTGGGCAGCGTATGGGCATCGCTGTTGCTCCAGCTCGTCCGAATAATCAAAGTTTTGAGCCCCAATGAGCTTCGAGTTATCTTCAATCGGCGCAAGAGTGATGGGGGCACCTGATATTTCATACAAATCCATGAGCTTGGAGAGTTGAAAGATACACGAAACACGAAAAGGGATGTAAACAGATGTGGAACACGTAACAGGAAAGGGGACTGACCCGACTTCCAGCGTCCAACAACTCTCGCACCAATGAATTCACCAGTGACACCGGGGATCGGGTTCTTCTTGGCAGTTTCATCACAGAACTTTTGAAATTCTGGGACGAGTTGCTGGAGCTCACGTATCGCGAGGAAGGCTCCGTCTTTCATCCATGCTGGTGATGGGGGTGGTGGGTTGGTTCCGGTTGGCGGGTGGGCTTCATNGGGTGGTGGGTTGGTTCCGGTTGGCGGGTTGGCTTCATCAGGTTGTCCAACTAGGATCACACTCGGGTTTACAACGCCGGCTTGTTCGTCCGCTTTGGTGGAATTGAATCCCTTGATCTTGGGAGTCGAGATACCATCCTGGAGAAAAAACGACGAGTTAAAACTTGGAGTGAAGATAGAAAGTCAAATGTGATTGTGGACATACCAGAAACCCAAAATGCTCATGTCCGGCTTCAGAACCAGGTCGGACATTTCCAGTACGCACAAATTGATGAGAGATGGAATCTTTGACTATGTTCTTAACTTCGTCAACTTTGCGATCTAAGCATTGCTGATCCGGAGCGGTAATCAAAATGAGAACATCGATAATGTTGTCAAGGAAATCACGTGACCAGGTCAAGAGCTTTTGACCCTTAGGATCAACGGGATCACCGAGGTTGGTGACCGCATCAGACTTTTGCGAGGCAACAAACGCTTTGGCGTCACTGGGGATGTCAGTATCGCCTACTCCGAGTTTCTTTAATCCGGACGCACTGAATGCGATGTTGAGGTGAGTGATCGGCAACATCTTCTTAGGCTGGCCAGGTTTGGTTTGACGTTTGCTTTCATCTATCTTGCGTTGGGTCTCAAGCACTTGTTGAGTGGTGGTGACCAGTGGCAAAAGCTTGGATTTCAACAAACGCCGAAAGGCTAATTGCGAGTCTGAATCTTTCTTGATGGTCAAAAATAGGAAGGCTTCGGTTCTTTTTTGGAGCCCAACGATAACATCGCCCTGCACGTTATTGGGGTCGATGATGCTGAAAATAGATGAAGGCGAAGATGCAAACATGATGTTAGAACTTCATTTGAACAGTAGAGGTAATCAAAGAGAATGGTAGGGATGGATGCAGACCTGTTAGGGCTTGGAGATTGTAATACGGTTTGAGCGGACATGGTTATTAAGTGGTAAAGTAAATGTGGAATAGGATGAAAAAGTATTGCCAACGGAGTGGGATAACACAGGATAAGACTATGAGATCAAGAGGGAATGAAGGATGTTATATAGTGAAGCTCCAGATTCCTTTTTTGTGAACAAATCTCCCCGACCAATCAGCGATGCGACAAATCTTCACTGCCACTGCCTCGTCTAACTGGCTTAGCGAGCGCTACGGTCTATCACAGGAAGCTTACTGTGCCCACTCCCTAATTCCTAATTCCAGCTGTGAAGCATCACGAAACTCTATGATCAAGGGCAGAGGAGCTCTGGCGCTGTGCATTCGGAGCATGTTGGCTTTCAATGAGTGCTGTGTTATGAAAAGCCAGTGGATCAAGAACAAACCAAACCGTTTTCTTGGAAGTTCTTTGGATCAATATGATTGAATGCGCCAGGTTAAGCATATGCCGAGGTGAGTTCAAACCATCATTTGTTCATGAAGTACTAAGATTCCTTTTGGGGGGGTTCTGTGTTGAGGTCAAAGGTTGAGATGAAGCAGGAGCTTGAAAATGGGGTCGGGTTTCCGGAAGCACATTTGCACAGCAGTCGTCATTTTGTCATGTGGGAAGTTCATGTGTAGTGTGCTTACAAGCGC
Source organism: Melampsora abietis-canadensis (assembly GCA_002157025.1). Lineage (NCBI taxonomy): Eukaryota > Fungi > Basidiomycota > Pucciniomycetes > Pucciniales > Melampsoraceae > Melampsora > Melampsora abietis-canadensis. Next base: position 1,923 of record KZ124386.1, on the reverse strand, counting down.
ATGCATCGCTACGTGGAAGATGATTCTAGCTTGACAACAAGCCCACTGTGCCAGGTGATTCTTCGCGGACTCGTCCGCCCCTTGCACAGGGGGCTTGCGGATTAAACGTCAATCGTTGCGTGACTAATAGCCACCTTTTGGTGGGTGTTTTTTCACTTCGCTTTTCCACCACGAGTCACAAGTGCATTGAAAGGCTCGAGAGATTTTATACAATGTCTCTGAACAAAGTTGTTGCTCGTTTCCCATCTGGATTCTTGCGAGATGGCACATTTCGATTCTTTTTTTTCTAATGGAAGTTATGTACAAGATGCTGAACTCCTACCAGCCAGTTTCAGAAATAAGAATAAAGTAAATATTGAATGAAATAGGATGGATTGTATCCAAATGTGACTCAGATTTCACTTTTTGGGGCTATTGGTCACGCAAGAAATGACGTTTAATGTGCAAGTCCCTCGTGCCTCGGCTTCGGCTTACTGTCAGCTTTTGCACGATCGGACTTGGGTTAAGTTAGAGATGATTGATGTTATTGGCTTTTGCACGAGCTCATCACAGCAATTGATCATATCTTACCAAGTAAATTGACGGTAGTTTTGACAAAGACTGATTGAAATTCGATCACAATATTGCAATCTTTGTCCAAAGAACCACTTTGGTCGACTTTTTGTTTAGATCACGTAGCATGGAGATGGCAATGTGCAGCTAACCCACTTTCAACCGGCTCAAAGAAAGGCGATTTACTTAGGCCTATGTACGTTTCACTGGCTTGTCCTCTTCAAACAGAGATATGACAGAGTTGGACACCGAAATCAACAATTGTCTGCATGAGACCGTTGGCTTTGTGATCAGACAGTGCCCAATGCGGGTGATAACAGATACTGACATGAATGATTTTGACCGCATGATGATGTATGATCACTGGGGTTTTAGATGCTAAAATAGGAAGTTCATGTATTTCAAGTCGGTGATTATGTAGAAACGGCTTGGAAGCGAAGCTTTCTGGCCCGCGTCTTGCATGAAAAAGGAAACTCTACAAAACTCTCTGGACGCGAAAGTAGGGGAAAGAGAGATACGTCAGGACGCAGCTGAATAGCGCGAGAAATGGAGTGGTGTGGAGGATCTGGCTGACCCTTGACCCGAGAAGAAACACTGGCCGTTCTCGGGTAGGACCAGCCCAGAGTTGCCCCGTGGGGTATGCCGGCCTTGGTCAGCGGGCTGCTCCTGCCACTGGCTTTCCAAAAAATCATGAAGCAATTCACTCAGCTAATTGGCTTAAAGATCCTAAAGATACAAAAAAGAGACATGGGACAATTGTCCTCAATCTACTCAAAAAAGAGCTAGCTCACAGAAGAGGAAAAAGAGGTCTCTATGCAGATTGAATCAGAATAAAGAGTAACCAATACATTCAAGGTCCTACAATGTGTTTCAATTGTCTAGATTTGAATCATACACACTCCTCTTGCAATAATAATACTTGTTGCACTAAGTGCGGTGAACCTCATACACAGGGGCAAAAATATATGCTCACATGTGAGCATAACTAGCTTGAATATTTCATCAAGGTTTCTTCCAAATTGCTTCCAAATTCTTTCCCATTTCTTTCCTATTTCTTTCTGCTTGTCAGCTGATCACGTGATTAAAAAGCACTGAGCAGACAAAGTAAGCCTTCCTCAGGCTTTATTCCTTAGCAAAGAAATCTGAGGAAGGGCTGATCTATCTACTCAGTTTATCTCAGCTGCTCAGCTGATCCTGAGCAGCATTCCCTGGTGCAGTAGGCTAAAAGGAAAGCCACCTATGATTAGCTCAGGGGCTGAGCTGAACTGAGTATCACCTTAGCTAATTCTCTGCAGCATCTGTTGGATGGATCATAGAGGGCAAGCCTTGCCCCAGGCTTCATGGCTCAGGATTGAAGCCTGAGGCCCATCT